>VZRQ01004165.1:1071214-1128695 GCA_013397975.1 Machaerirhynchus nigripectus | reverse complement strand
AAAAAAAAGGAGGGGTGCTTTCTCCACTTTTGCTGCCACAGAAGCTCACAGAGGAGTGTGAGTAGAGTGACCTTGGAGCACAAAACTGCTTTGAAAAGTTTGTCTGGCTTTTTTTTTTCTTTCTCTCTCGCCCAGTTTTAAAGGCACAGAAAGGCACAGGATTTCATGTCTGGGCACAGAGCGGCGATAGGGGATACAACATCATAAAGTCACCCCAAGACAAATATCAGGAGAGATTTTATCTTTAGAAACACATGTTTTTGAAGGCAGTTTGTTTAGAGTAAAACTTGAAAGTTGATGGATTTGTAATGTGGCCAAACACTAACTTAACAAATGATATCATTAGCAAGAGGCTGACTGCTTTTATATGTTCCCAGGAAAAAATGCTGCAACAGGTCTAACAACAGGTCCATTGTGCTTATTAGTGAAGTGATCACAGTGACCTTAAGAAATAGTAACAGTCCATCCAACAAGCAATTTTTAAATGGCTTGTTGATCAGGTAGATCAGAGGATCATTCTTAGCCAATATCCCTTTCCAGTAAATCAGAGAGAAATCGTGGTTTATATTTAATTGTTTCAGTCTGATACTTTACAGCATGAATGTTATGTATTTCCTTTTTTTTTTTGTGCATCCTTTTTTTTAGGTACCCTTTTCAAGGTCTGTTAGTACACATGCCATGAAAAAATTTTGGTTTGAAATTTTAGATTTCTACTTCCATACTGGCTACTGAAAGATATACATCAAGTATATCTTGAAATTCGATTGATCAAAATAATATCAAGATATACTTGAAAGATCAAGTATATCTTGAAATTGAGAAAGATATACATCAAATGGCTCAAGAAAGCAGTATTTTGAAATTTTTTTTTGCAGGACATAGAAAATTAACCAGATTTCCAAAAAAAATAAAATCACATTAGGTGTTTCCCTGAATTTTTCCAACATTTCAAACATGCAGCTATTACAGGATGAGATCTGGTATTTTAAACCAAGCCCTTAATACTGTCCACAACTTATATTTTAGAACATCCTATAGATTTCTAAAACCTGAGTTCTCACACAGATTAGGACTTTTACAGGTAAATCTCCAGCCTATGCATTGTTGGTGACACAATTTTGAAATTATGACCTGAAAGGGAACTTCAAAGATTGAAAACAATACAGTAGCAGACCCATGAAATATGGCATCCTGATTCCTTTCAAATATTTGTTTTCATTTGTTTTGAAGGTAAGACAGTCCAGAATGGGAGGGGAGAAAAAAAATGTTGTGTCATGGATTTTCTGGTGTCAAATAGACTAACAAATAGACTCGAATTTATCCACATGTAAAACTCAACAACATAATTTATTATGAATGTTTTGAAGCTGAAGGTTCCAAAGGCACCTTAGACACCTGGACTTCATCATGGGCTGTGACCAGGAGGAGTCTCCCCTCTCTTGGGCAGTGCTGCTGCAAGATGGGGACAGGCCATGTTCCTCTGACCTTGGCGTTAATTAAATTTGCTCTTTGCTTTGAGAGGTGCCATTTCAGAAGCCTTAGCCCACATTTTTGTTTCGTGTCCTGTCCCATTTAAGACAACTGAACTAGAAGCTGACAGTGTAACTCCAGCTTACATCGCTGTGTAAAATGCCTTGTCACAGCTGCCATCTGTATTCGCCCACAGCTTTTTGTGTCCTGGGGGCACAGTTGCATCACTGAGCCAGCTCCCTTAAAGCTAACTTAGCTATCTCTGCATAAACAGCTGTTTTCTTGCATGAGGATAGCAGCTTGCAATTCAAAAGCTGTAAAACCTGTGGATTATAACATTCACTGAACATCCTAATTCCGTATAACCAAATCCTATCCTTGGCATAGTTTTAAAGATAGTAAAGTGCCTGCGAAGTGCACAGCTCCAGAAGTATGTCTTAGTGGCAAATGTTGTAGAAACGCATTGATGACACTAATTTTCTCTTTCAATGTGACCCATGGACAGCAGGGCGGAGTGTTGCAGGAACATTGTCTCCTCAGCATTGTTCCTGCTCTGGCTCTGTTCATCTGCTCAGGTCCAAGGTTTCTCAGCTAGTGAGGCAAACAGATTCAGCACTTTCTTCACTTGATACTTCTGAAACTATTAAGGTAAACTCTTTGTTAGTTGGTCATAAATTCATGGACATTACTGATTTCAGAGCCCTCATTAATTTTCATTTCAGACCCTTATAGCAGCAGAGACTTGGTTCACATGATTCTGTTTTCCTTAGAGTTTCCTACCAAAGTACTACCATCAGTGAAGTGATCTTAAAGTCCTGGAGAGTTGTAAAGATGCGTTTGATTTTTTTTATTGTATATTAGTTATCAAAACAACATTTATCAACATCTGAGAGGGCTTAACAGCACTAGTCAGGAACTGGTCTTTTATACATAAATATATATATTATACCGGAATTCCAGGTAGCATTATCATTATTGTAGGGCAAGATATGCTGTGCTAGATTGTTTAATTAAAATGTATATAAATATTTATAAGCTATGTGCTCACAATTTAAAAAGCATCCAGTAGCATAATCTCAGGCTATTTTTCTGCATTATCTGAAAGCAGGATGTGTAAGCAGGTGGTCACCTGTTTACTTGATACCATATTTGTATGCACAGCCAACTGTGGGACTCCCTGTGCTTAACTTCTACAGCTCCTTACATCATCACAAACCTGACTAAATAGAGGTTAGCCTGAAGCTGTATTTATTTCAGTTTTGCATGTAAACTGCCAGAAGGGGCCCGTAAACAGTGTCCATGTCCATTTCTGCAGCAACGACCTTTTATGTAGAGAACATAGTCATATTTAATTTTATCCATATGAAGGCTTTACTTGTATCACAAAGCTTTTGGGCCTTGAGAGCTCCTTCTGTTAGGCTCAGCATCTGGAGGTGGTGACACCTCCCCCTTTCCCCCAGTGAGGGACACTCGTGGAGATAAATTTGGCACAGTACATTGCAACACAAACGTAAGACAGCAGATTTAATCTAAGCATCACCTCACCACCCTCCCCTTTCAGGGCAAGTTCAGAGAAGAGGCTGGTGGTATCTGGGATCCCCCTTTTCCCTGGCAGAACCTGTTAAACTCTCTTCCTTGGGACAGTCATGAACCTGGTTACCATGGTGACAGGCATGAACCTGACACTTCAGAGCACAGCTCAGGGAATCACACTTTCTGTTCACAATCACATACAATTTTTCTTTCTAACAATGCTATCCTAAAAATCTGTAGTTTAGAATCCTGGAAGCAACAGCCTAGATGGATCCAAACCTCAGTGAATTTTTAGCATGCCTTCATCTCCCAGAAGGTGTATTCCAAGAGAGGAATTCTTTAGGAGCTGTAGGGAAGGGAGAATTGTAGAGATTCCTTTCCTGCTAAATATATCTTCAGCTTTCAAGTTAAGAAAGAAAAATCAGTAGTGCTGTACCAAAGTGACCCATGTGAGGATATCTTTAAGACCCCATGAACCATGCGTGTAGTTTGCTAGAACAAGTTGCACATCCTGTCTCCTGATCCCTGCAAATATACATTAAAATGTTTTCAGCAAATAGAATCAGTTCAGACTTTTTTTAAAACTTAATTAAGCTAAAAGGGGTTATGGATCTTCTCTGACTGAGCTTGAATTTATTAATTAAATTTCAGACTTATAAAAATTTCCTTAACTGGACAATGATTATCACTGTAGCAAAGTAGTAACAAAACAAGACTGATGCAGGCAGAAGTCCTTCTGGGCAGGTGATTAAAACATGGGGCAGGCCAGTCTAAAAGAAAATATTTGTCGTAGAATCTCACTTTAGTTTCTCAACAAGCCATTTTCTCAGGTGATAGACTGACATCTCCAGAGCTGCCTTCAGTTTCATTTGATGTTATCATGATGTTACCTTGTTGAACTCATTCAGATGTCATTCCTGGATTTAATTAAAAGTTTTTGAATGCTACATAACAAAAGTGCAGAACAGATTATCTTGAGCAGAGCTGTTTTGAATATCAAGCTATGCAGCAATAACACCAGTTTGTGAGAATTCAAAGATCTGCCATAAACAGAAATTAACATTCAAAGAAAATGCAGTGTAATAAAATAGCAGCTTTAATCATGCGTAAAACTAGGTTTCTTTCCTTGCTCACACGAAGGAAACCCAGCATAAAATGCTGTGAATGCTAAGAGAGCCAAATCATATGGTGAGAAGGTTACGTATAAAAATGTTGTTCAAAACCTCTGATTTAAAAGCTGTCTTTTAGAAGGCTGGCTGTTCTCTTAGTGGTACCATGCAAACAGCCCTGCAAAATCTTACCAGAATTTTCTGCTTGAATAATTGTGTTTGGATGAGCAAGTAGAATATCATTATCTTGATTCCTACACCATCTTCTTGGGAAGATATAGGTGAATAGATTATGTGCTGAGTGTCATAAATTCTCTGACAATTTTGCAAGGCTATGTGTAAATTTTGAACCACAGAAGGAAGGAGAGGACAGGAAAGAAATATGTGCCGTGACTGGATTCCTTATGCCACAGTATACTTCAAAAATTAAGTGTAAATACTATACATATGCTGAATTTTAGAAGTGGGTATTGGATATTGTGCTGTGTTTGATTAAAAATGTGCTTAAAAATTTTAAAGTAATTAGGTACATCACATTAGGAAGTTGTGAAAAGATGGACTCTACCTCACCAATTGTTTAGAATTTTACTGTCCCTGAGAGACTTAGCGATGCTAGTCTAATTTAGTGCTGTTCACAGTTGAACTTCATGCTATTGATCATGGAAGTTGACTGATTGGATAGTCTCCTTCAGTATCTATGAAAACAAGAAGAACAACTTCTTATGTGGTGACTATTACTGGCTATATGCAGTGTCAGAATCACTGGATCGAGTTATTTTATTAACTTTGTGAGTGGGACTGTGGAATATGATTGTTGTTACTGTTCATTAGTTCAGGAGAAAGACAAGTAGATAAATTGCTAAAATCCAGTGTTCTCCTCCCAGTCTAGCTCATAAATCTTCAGTGTAAGAAGCTATTTTTGTACAGGGGGAAAATCTGGTTAATGCTCTGTTACCGATCAGAGATTCTTCTTGCAAATTTTATGGAAGATGAGTTTGCATGTGTGGAAAACTGTAGGGTTATCTCTTCTCAGATTTACAGGATCAGAATGCAAAAAACATATTGATATGCAAGGCAAAGACATCATAAAAATTAACACTTAATTCATGGCCTTTTAGAGTAAGGGTGTCAAAGTCATTAGTACTTAATAGAGAGTCCATTTTTGTATGATCATCATTCTGTTACCACCCAAGTTTTTTTCTCAGATCAATAAATTACCTTCTAATAGAGTCTGATGTTCAAGATATAAGAGACAATTGCTTTAGTAAAGCAGGTGTTTTTATAACTTAAGAAATTTTAGAGCATTTTTGCCCTTTTTAGAAACATACAGTAGTTAACTCCATTTATCAAAGTAATTGTATCTGCTCAATTTAGAGTTGTCCTGTTAGGATCTTGTCATGGACTATGTCAGAGGGTTACAGAAGTCAAGATAGATGACATTTGTAACTCAACCCTTGTCCACTGATGTAGTCACTCCATCACAGACAACCACTCAGTTGGTTAGGCAAGATTTGTCCTTTTTGAAGCCTTGGTTGAGTTACTTTGTTTGACAAAACCAGCAGTTCAGCCTACAGAAGAGCCACTTCAGAGAACTGAATCCTGATTGTCTTGTGGAGGGTAGAGAAAGCAAGTTCTAAGAGTAAGCAGAGGTTTACTTGCTGCTGTAGTCCTTCTGCAATCAGCAGCCAGGAGACACTCACTTAAATGTGTAGGTTTAACACATAGACACAAGGTTGCTCTGTTTTTCTCTCAGGTTATGTATGGGTAAGCTCACACATAGTTATTACAATACACTTTGAGCTATCAAAGTTAAAACACAAGTAATATGAAATGCTTTCAAATTCATCAGTTTCATTAAATTATTCTAAGCTGCATTCAATAGACTCCTCAAAGTAATCGTTGCATGCAATACACATAGATTACACTGTGATTTATGTCTATGATTGCTTTCATATAGTCCCCAAATGTAGCAGTGTAGAGAATGCATATATTATCTGTTGCTGGAAATATACATATAATAATCCTGGCTTCATTTAAGTTCCAAAGCAATTTTTCTGCTGATATTGGCGAGACAGATATCGTTTTGCCAGTAGATTTTAGCATTTTGGGTATAGGAGGCTCATCCACTGATTAAACACTTGGCTAATGTATGACCATTCAATGACATTTTTCTCAACTAATTTAGGACTCTGTGGTACCTTTCTAGTGGGCACCAGCTTTATCTCAGAAGTAGCCTTAAAGTTCATGGAATGAGTTACTGTCCCTTACTTCAAAACCCTCAATGTTAGGAAACAAGAAAAAATGGTAAAGCAGTTAATATCCTCTTGGTTTTCCACTGCTGTTCGAAAAACTTAACTGAGAGCTTAATTTTGAAGTTACTGATGATCCAAACCAATCATTTCGTAGAGAGTATATAGTAAAACACCTGTGCCTAAGTTAGCCAATAAGTAACCTTTCATTCAGATTTTCTGAGACGTGTATGGTTGTTTCTCTAAATTAATTTTTCTGAATGAAACAACTGTGTGTGTGGCCATGCAGCAATTTTAAACATGACTCTGAGAAGCATGTATATTGTAGCTTGCTCTATCAAGTTATAAAGGTCCTATCTTTCTCCAGGGAAATGTGAAACAGGTCTGTCATTCTTTCCCCTTCACTCTCTCATCGCTAATACTCCTTTGAAAATACCACTGTCCTGATCAAAGCTTGAAGCCTTGTACTGTTGGATGTACTTTTGAGCCTTCAAGTTTTGAAATGCATCTTCAGGTCACATCCAATCCCTGTGATTCGTATTTTGAAATCTCTCAGAGACTTGGGCTTAAATCTCCATTCACGCAGCTAAATCTCTTGCTCCAGCCTTAGTTATTTTGCAGATTGAGTAGTTCTTCCTTTTGCTAGGTCAGAGCTGCCCAGCTGCGCTCATATTGTACAATTCCAGACACAGCAACTATCCCAATCCTGCACACACCCTCTTTACCCTTCCCATGTCCTTGCTGTTTCTCCGTACTCCATACAGCAAACATGATTTTTTTTTCCCTATTGGCATATAAAGCCGTTTATATTAAACTTAGATTTGTCTTTTGACTCTACCAATTGGCCTTTTGGCTCTACTGCTTATCAAATGTTCATTCACATTTGTCACGTTCAGCCCAGCTAATACTGGACTGGGAGTTGATTCATCTTAAGCACTGAGAATGTTGAATACCTTCATCTTCCATTTCTGCCTCAAAAGTCATGCCCCTCATTTCCTCTGTTAGACAGCATCATGTGTATATCCAACATTAATTCTAGCTCATGTGTGTTGTAGCTGCACACATCACTTGCCTGATCCCCACTTTAACCCCTTGACACCTCAGACAGACACATAGTACAAACAAAAGATACAGTATTCAGTCCTCACAGGTTATGTATGCAAGCATGCATGCAGGGATGTATTTACATAGGGAAGGAAGCATTTAGTATTTCTGAGCAGATAGAGTTCAAGCTGTAGGTGAGAGAGATGATTATAATGATGAATTCTTATGATGATGATTAAGTTTTACGATTAAAGCACTGCCAGATCTCTCACTGTCTGTCTAGCTCTCATGTGGGTGTCTGGAAGAGAGCACATTCCTAATTCAGAAGGTTTTTCTGAGGTTAAGTTTTTAGTACACGGTTCAGATACGGCTGAGATGAAGGTTACAGAAACAAGTAATAAGGAGTAATTTTAGACAATAGCGTTACCCTTCTCTCAAAAGGTACTATGGGTGCCTGCACATGGAATCTGAATAGAGATGATCTGTGTAACGTGGTTAAACCCAGAAAGTATTAGATACAATTATCCCTGATAATGACTGCACTGGCTTTCTGAAAGGAGTAGATTTTCAGGGGAGCAGTAGCCTTTTTCTCACATGACTTCACCTTGGTTTTCATTCTGCTGCTTTTGGTGATCTGTTGAGAAGCATCCTAGTTTCAGACTAAAGGACACTTTCTGTGTAATGTCATAGGCATGATGATACCAACAGTTTGTAACTACTCCACATGAAGCTGCTGTGAGGGGAGAGGTTAAGTGGCATCTGCTGCTCACTCGGTGGAGAGTGAGAGAAGAAGGGCCTGAGGGAGAGCAAGCACACATAACCCCTTCATGCCAGTGAGTGGAGGAAAGGCCACAGCTTTAGAAAGCAGGAACTAGAGAACTGGAAACCATTTTCTATTCTACAAGTAAACATCTCATGGGATTTTACCCCTGGCTGAAACCTATTTATATTTTTCATATCTTTACAAGGCTGGAAAAGCTCATGTTCCTGATCCTTTGCACACCAGGCTGTTATGCAAAGAGGTGCAGGCTGAATGGCTCTGCACTTTCATGTATATTCTATTTTTCTCTCTGCTGTAACCTGTAGCCTCAGCCAACTCAGCTGTGTTACGGAGTGGTTTCATCTCTCTGTAGAACAGTGGTTTGTGGGTTTTTTTCCAGGGCCTATAAACAGAAATAAAACGCCTGCTGACTTCAGGCTTGACTTTGTGGATGACCTTATTTAGAGAATCAAAATTCCCAGCAGAATGCAGATCTCAGACCAGATGCTGTAAGGTGAATTAATGTACAAAGGTGGACTGAAACTGGATGGAGAAGTACTGTAGTATAGGGTTCAGACTGTGGCTTGGAAAAAAGTGTTTAATTCATTGTGTGTTAATGTTTTCTTACTATTCAGTGTTAAATATTCCATATTTAGTATCTGAAAAAATAACATTAAATGAGATAATGCTGGTAAGTTGATAGATTGTCTCTTCTTTGTCTTCTGCTTTTTAATACTGTAACTTATTTGGAAATCCATGTGCCTAAAGTCTTCTGCATGCGTGGTGGTGTATGTAAATGTATATATTTATTCACCTGTATACAAACACATATACTTGCTATTGCAAGGAGAGCAACAAAGACGGTGAAGAGCCTTGAGGGGAAGCTGTGTGAGGAACAGCTAAGATCACTTGGTCTGTTCAGCCTGGAAGAGGAGACTGAGGGGAGAGCTCATTGCAGTTACGACTTCCTCGTGAGGGGAAGAGGAGGGGCAGACACTGACCTCTCTAGTGACCAGTGACAGGACCTGAGGGAATGGCCTGGAGTTGTGTCAGGGGAGGTTTAGGTTGGATATCAGGAAAAGGTTTTACTCCTAGAGGGTGGTTGGGCACTGGAACCGGCTCTTCAGGGAAGTGGTTACAGCACCAAGACTGACTGAGCTCAAGTGTATGGATAATGCTCTCAGACTTTTGGAGGTGGTGCTGTGCAGGGCCAGGAGTTGGACTCGATGATCCTTGTAGGTCCATTTCAACTGTGCTTATTCTACTGTTCTGTTAAATTTATAGTGTGTCTAAGTACATATGTGTAGATGTTTAAACACATGATGCCTATATCTGTGTTTTGACTAGTTTGTAGTCAAACTGTATTAAGACACACACATACTTGAAAATTATCACCAAAAATTATTTCCTTGTCTCTCGTGCTTACACATTTAAGTAACTTCTTTTTTGATTCATTTAGCAGCAGCAACAGAAGAACCTGAGGTGATTCCAGATCCAGCTAAACAAACAGATCGAGTGGTGAAAATAGCAGGAATAAGTGCTGGAATTCTGGTATTCATCCTACTTCTCCTTGTTGTCATATTGATCGTCAAAAAAAGGTAAGAAAATTGTCTGAGCTGACTGATCTTTTTTTTTCTCCTCTCCCTATCAAACAATTTTAAAAGGGTGTTTTTTACAGGTCTTTAGAAAAAAAAAGTTTTAGGACTGGTAGGTCACATCGGTTTTTGGATTAGTTCTTTGTGTTTTCTTTTGGTTTTGCTGTGATTGTCAGGATGTCTTTAAAGAGGTGATTTCTTTATATTTAAGATCTGATAACTATACATTTTTTCATACTTATTTGTTTCCAAGGATTTTTAAGTTGGAGATGGAAGAATGTACAGAATATTAAAGTGTGTGGAATTGAAATTCATGGAACCTTTTTCATTTTTTAAAGCAAAGAAAAAATAATAACTTATTACACTTTTCATGTTTTAACCACTTAATGAATATTATTCTCTCTATGCAGCTCTAATGAGTTATTTGTATCTGTATGTTACCCAACTTGCAAAATAATGTAATTTTATACCTCTATTAATGCTCTTGTAAACCTGGAGTTTTTTCTTAAAAGTCATACCATATCACTGTAAAATTATCTAGTGAGTCCTTAGTGCATGAAATTGTTTAAAAGTATATTAATTTGAGTGAATTTAAATTTTTTTCAGTGCTTTCTTAGACAGTAAGCAATATCGCCATCTTCTGGCACTGTTCAATGCTATCCCTGCATCCCAGTCCTCAAACCTGTAGTAACTTGTGCTATCCTGTTGCTTGGTCCTATTGCTATTCAAAGCCTAGCCTTCCCAGTAGTTGCAACTCTTTTAACCTGGCGTAAAAGTCCATAATATGTCCCTGTAATTCTGTAGTTATAGTATAGAAAGTAATTCCTCCCTCTGTGCACTCCCTCCCTGGCGGGTCCCCTTCTCGTGGCACAAGCTGATTTCTCTTGGATAGAACGAGCCCTTTGCCTTCCCACGGTGTGTGCGTTGCATTCCCTTGCCTTTTGCAGAAGTTATAATAAAAAGTATTTTTGTAATTGTTGCGTGTATTCCTCTGAAATGCAGCTTGCTATTATTTTTTAAGATTAAGATCATTCTATATGTTATAATTACTGGTTTGCATTAGATTTTTTTAATTTATTGCCTTTTTACAATTATCCCTGGAGATATATAACTTGGAGAAGAAACGTCTGCATTAGAAACATTAGGTATGCTTATAGTGTTCTGTGTTAGTTAGCTACATATGTGATTTTTCCCAAAAGTGCTTTTACTTTTCTCTGTTGTTTACCTCTGTGGTTGAGAATTAACACATATGCAAAAGGTCCAACTCATCATATGCAAAAAAGACATATAGTCAGCCAGTTTTCTTTATTTACACAACTTCTGAAAAACAAAAAAAAAGAAGTTATTTTTCACCTTTTAGGAGGAAATCTCTATATTGTAGCTTTGTAGCAAGCTATGTGCTGGGAAGTATCATCTTAGTGCGTGTTACAGTGGTCCCCTTATGTTTAATAGAAAATTCTGTGTGTGCACGTGTGTTTGTGTGTGAGAGAGAGACCGTCTAACACTACAGTGTCAGTCACTTCCAGATGTGATTGACTAGTTTTGCAAGTAACAAACAAACAAACAAACAAATCCATGTGTTCATTTTTCCTATCCTTTTTGCCTCTTCCTTTCAGAGTCCTTTTAGGCTCAAATTTTCACTATTGAATTGTTTGACCAAAGTGAGTTAATTATATCTGTGAAGTGATATTTTTTAATTTCCACTTTTTCCCCCTTCCCTCCTCTGAACCTGTGAAGGCAGTATCCTTTTAGGAATTACCATCATTCTAAAGCACATAATATTTCTAAACTCCTGTATTATTTTGTATTCTAAATAAGTGAGAAATTAACCTGCTTAGTGAATCTTTAATGTTTGGCAATTTTTCATCACGATAGTTTAACTGGTTGTCTATTGCATATGTTGTAGGTGTGCCACTCCTCTCCCCCTCTGCCTTTAGTGAAAGTGGGCACTTTTCTAATACCAGCTTTAGTCAAGGTCTCTTACAAAAAGCATAGAAAAACTGTGTTCCTGAGTTAAATCAGTCCATCTAGTGAATCAGGGAAATTCATATCATGAAGCCAGAAACAGCTGTAAAAACTCTGACACATTCACACATACAAAAACACTCTTCACTTAGTTGTGGTGGGACTGAAAACCGACCCGTCTGAATCATCCTCTGTAGTGTACATATTCAGTGATCCATTATGTAGTATCCCTTTTGGTACCTGAATTGACCACAGCTTATTAGATGGAAAAGTCAATAAAACAATGGTTTCTGCATTTTTATTGGTTTATTAAGTTGTATGCACAGCCACCACTATCTCAATGTGATTAAGTGCAGCATTACATTTTATTGAAAAATGGAGTACTAAGCAGTTTTGTTCATGAACTTGAGATGTTTTAGGCTTTGCCTGATCATTTTATACAAATTGGTTTGACGTTTTCCTGAATGAAGCTCTTAACAGCTTTTACAGAGTTTTACTGGAGCAATCAAACCAGCTAAGAAAAGGGATACTGCATCTTTAACAAGCAATGCCATTTTTATTTTCGAAATCATTGTTGGACTATTTCCAAATGTCCTTCATTTCCTTCCATTTGTTTACCTTCCATATTTTTAATGCTTAGCATGACTACATCAGCATTTCCAATTGTAAGATTTTAAAATAGAAAGCATATGTTTGCATCCAGGAGATGTGTGGTGTATATGCCAGTACACACATGTCTGCTGGAAATGTGCAGTTTTCTTTAAAATGTGTGTACTCA
The DNA here is from genome assembly GCA_013397975.1 of Machaerirhynchus nigripectus. Classification (NCBI taxonomy): domain Eukaryota; kingdom Metazoa; phylum Chordata; class Aves; order Passeriformes; family Dicruridae; genus Machaerirhynchus; species Machaerirhynchus nigripectus. The sequence continues at coordinate 1,116,192 of VZRQ01004165.1, read as the reverse complement.
TATAGCTACACATAGTGCGCATACAAACATATACGTATACAACTGTGTACTGATAAAGATGTTAAACTGAATGACTAGAAATTGTTTCCTGATTAAATGTATTTATTAATGGAACCTGTATTTTTTGTGACGGAAAAGTAAAAAGCGTATCTGCTGCACAAGATTTGTACACAGCTGTTCATTTGTCATGACATCTAGGCGGTAATCATTATATTATGCTGAACTGCATGTTGAAATTACAATCCATTTAATTTTCAAAATTTTTGGCAATAAATGAAATCTCAGCATGTAATTTTCTCAAGTGATCTTTCTGAAAAACAAATCATTTTTATACGCTAGGGGTTTTTTGTTTTGGTTTTGTTTTTTTGGGTTTTTTTGTTTGTTTTTAACTGCATGGCAAAGTTAGGCTAGTTTGTGCATGAGCAAGTTGAAATGCTAACCAAAGAAACATGAATTTTTCAACTTTTTTTTTAAACGCACATTTCTCTGCTTTATTGGATGTGACAGAGTCACGCTTTTCATTCACCATTGCTTCTCTTTTTCCACTGTCTGTGATTTGCTTGCCAGAAGGAGCTACTATTCTTACTCCTACTATCTGTAAGTAGAATATGGGTGACTTACTATTTTACATGTTTAAAGATGCAGTATCCCTTTTTAAAAAAGAAAAACAGTCTCTATAATTTTTTAAAGTTTTATTGATAGTTACCTTTCATTGTCCTCAAGCTTGAAAAATTGCTTTTTATCATTGTTCCTTTTATTCTTACCCTGTTGTTTCTTTTTTTAAAGGGATATTGTATTTCTAACTGTATATTGAGACTTCCGCTTTTTGCTACAGTTCTTTCCGTAACTATCATTTTAGTCTATTATAATCATAATTGAATTTGCATTATGATTCACAGCAAGACATCAGACTGAGGGAAAAAGCTCATTTTCCTGTTTCCTAGTTAGTGAACTGTGCCTGTAAATCACAAACTGTACTTTCTTCGAGGATCAGTTCAGGAGTGATCTTGTGCACCACTTTTCCTATGCAGGCTGTAAGCAGATGCCAAACTTGTATGAATAGTTTATGGTCTACCTCTTTTGCTTTTGAGGTGCATTTCGTACACATCTTAAAGTGTATATCTTATTTTATGGCATTGGTTTGTGACTTTTTTTATACTTGTTGACCAAATGAGTTTTTTGTGAGGACTGTGACAATTTTGTCTGTGGTTGAGCAAACAGTTACACTCCTGCTTCATTTTAAATAAATGCATAAAGCCCTTGACTTCAGAGGAGTTCTAAGCATGCACTCAAGTGCTTTGATGAACTGGTTGTGTCTGATAATGATCTCTTCCACATATTTAGGCAGAAGTAGTTGACTTCTTTAAACAAACTTAAAAATTAAAAAAAAATAAGCTGGTTTAGCTAACTGCCATTCTCTGATTTATTGTGACAAATTATGATTTCCTTGTTAAATAACAATTGCTTCAACTCAAGATAATTAACCACACAGTTTCATCCTATGATGGAGCACCTTTCCCCTCCAACCACTGTAACACCCACCTGTGCAGACTCATCCAAGTGAATCCTTTAGCAGATAATGAGAATCATTTACACTTTCTGTCAGCCTCAAGTTCTTTAACCTAATGATTCGCTTAGCTATCACACTATCACAAAGCATAGGTTGCATGTGCCTTTAGCTGAGTGAGGGAAGGAAAAAAACGGAAAGGAAAGGAAAAAGAAGTCGTCAAACCCCAAGGGAGCCAGGAGCTGTTGAACAATAAAGCTGTCCTCCCATTTCCCAGCAGCTTTGGGTTGCAGTGATACAACACAATAGGCCTTTCTAGACATTGAAGCAGAGTATAAGAATTAGAAAGTAGTTACTGTAATAAGCTAATATCGTGAAAGCCTTAATAGCTGTTGATTCATTTAGCATAGCTAGCAGGTTTTGTTACAAAGTGATGCTTCAAAGAAAAGCTTAATATTGTCAAGAGATGAGATGTAATAGTCTTTTTGTTCCGTTTCTGAGGTGACATTAGAAAAAGGTGATCTTCAGTGTATAGAGACTATTTGAAAGGCTTTGAAACTTAAAAAACTACTTTGAACTAGAAATGCTAGTTTCGTGAAGGCTTTGATAGTGTTGGGAACCAGTTATAAAGCTCAAGCAGTTTCAGTCTTGGAAGTTCTTATGGTCTTCATTTGTTCAACCAGAGTGTCATTTCAACCAGCTCCTCTTAAGTTAAAAGGAATGTGTGGAGTAAATGTATAAAATAAAGCATTTTAGGGGAAACATTCAACTGATTTTTTTATTTTTCGTTTAACAACTGATACAGAACTCCATCAAACAATAGTTTGATGAAAAAATGATTAGTTTAGAGACCACCTTTGGGATATTTGTAGTGAGAATGTTACTGAGTAGTAATTTTCCAGCTATTCCCTCCGTAGACGGAAAAAAAGAAGGTGGGGAGGGGGGTTTGTGGGAAATGTGACAAGATAAGGACATGAGTCTGATTGGTGGAAGAATCTATTGTTTACAGAAGGGCTTTGTCCATCCATATTCTACATTGTGGTCCCTCATCATGAACCAAGACTAAACAGCCCTGTAATATTTTCTTAAAATATGCACAAGCATGAAGTACTTTTGCCCTAGAAAACAGTGTAGGTCCTTTCTGGTGAACATTCCCAGGACTCAACAAGTAAGTGGATGGATAATTTACACTAATGTTCTTCATAGAATCCCAGAATTGTTTGTGTTGGAATGGACCCTAAAGATCATCTAGTTCCAAGCCCCCTGCTGTGGGCAGGGACATCTTCCACCAGATCAGATTGCTCAGAGCCCCATCCAGCCTGGCCTTGAACATGTCCAGAGAGGGAAGTCCACAACCTCTCTGGGCAACTGGTGTCAATGTCTCACCACCTTGATAGTAAGGAATTTCTTCCTAATAACTAATATTCTAGTATGTAATAAGTATCTAATATTATCCTTGTCTGCTCTTGGAATGTGCATGGAATATTTAAAGCTGGTAGTTCTTTTAGTCAAGAGAAATGTAAGATAAACACTGTCTAAACAATTACCAGAGCATTTGATGGTATTCTATGCAGAAAGACCTTATGAAGATAAGCTGTGTTTTAAATATACATTTTCAAGAACTCAGTATCTTAAGTGATGATTGTGTCTCTCCCATGTGGTGTCAGATTTATCCAACTAAGCAGGTTGGTTATCTATTGTATTGTAGTCATGGCTTCAGCTGAAAACAGGAGAACAGTTTAATGCATGTTACAGGTTTCTGCAGAACCAAGGTGCACCTCATGCTGCTCTGCATACTTCCCGCTACTTGAGATATATGCTCTAAGTGTAGTAGGCTTTAAGGTATAATTAAAATATATTATCTTCTTCCATCTGACTCCTGGAGACAGTGAAAATCACTTCCAGTTCTTTATCAAAAGGGGGGAATTGAGAGATATTTCTGAAATGTGTACTTTAAGGGCATTGGCTGTTAATTTGAGGGGTTTAGTTGTACAGATTAGGTTGGGCTTTAACTGTGATACAGAGTATAAGACTGTTAATGTCAAGGTTGCAATGTTCCCAAAATGCATGAAAGGGTAGAATGATGAGGGGAGTTTTATTTTTCAAAGAACCAAAGTTCAGTATCAGGAACATAGTGTGGTGTTCTCTTGTGCCTTGTATATTGAACGGGCAGCACAACCTTTTTACATAAAACATAACATAAATATGTATTGAATAATTATGTTTCTTTTGTTACTTCATATGTTTTTGACTAACAAAGTAATTTAGAAGGTTACATGACTCTTTTTCCCAACAAGGCAAGCAAGGGGAATGAATTATCCACTTATAAAATCAAACCAGATATTTAAATGGAGATGGTTGATAAAACTGCATGCACAGATGCTTCTTATTTGTCATTTCAGTTAAAATGTAATTATATTCTCTAATTTGTTTGTCTTAGTGTAATTACTCCACAGGAAAAAAAAATTACTACCAGGGTACAGAAGTAAGCACTACCATTACAGCATTTGTGTGTGTACAGAAAACACAAGACCATGACTGTTTCATAGCAGGGTGCACAGTTTTACCAATTACACGCTGAAAAAACTGTACACAGGGAAATAAGTCAAACTTTTCAGTCACTCAGGATTATAGAGAATGATTACTGTAGACATAAAGGTTCATCAAATATTAAGGTGGTTTACTTTTTTTTTTTTTTGGCTGGGCAGCAAACTTGCAAAGAAGCGCAAGGATGCCATGGGAACCACCCGCCAGGAGATGACCCACATGGTGAATGCCATGGACAGGAGTTACGCCGACCAGAGCACTCTGCATGCAGAGGATCCCCTGTCAATCACATTTATGGACTCGCATAACTTCAGCCCCAGATGTAAGTAGAGAGTGATAGATATTCCAGAGTGCAGGTGAATATAGAAACACAGAAAACAATTCTGCTTTTTAAGGAAAATTGTTTCAAGCTCCAGGTTTTCCAGGAACACTGGTAAAGCAAAAGGCTGAATAGGGATGTTTGTGTGTTATCCTTATTGGAATGCAAATTATTTAATTAAATATTTTCATGTGCTTTCACTATGCAATGATATTTGTTTTAGGGAAAGTATTATACTTCAAGAATTTCTCAGTTAAAACTTGAAATTAAGTTTTCCCTCATGAAGTTATTTAATGCCAGCATGTTAAATATTACTGCATAACACCATGTCTGTAATGAATAATAATATAAGGTCCAAACTAATTTCTATTTTTTTGGCAGTCAGGACATTACAACAGAAGGAAACATTGACAATTTTTATTGCTGTTTGTGAAGTTTAGGAACAAGCTTGTTAATATATCTGCAAATTTCTTCTCTATTTGTATTCATTTTTTGTAGACACACCAACTGTCTGGTTTTGAAAAAGTTTGGGTTTCTGACTGTTAAGGGTTATATAGCTGCCACTGTTCAGCACTCTTGCCTCCCAACATCTGCGCTATACCTTGCCAAAAGCAAGATACTCCGCTGGCAGACTGAATATTTCAAAACTAGTGTAGTGTATAAGTTACAAAGGGATACAATTCTGCCATGGAGCTGGTCGGAACCTGAGCTTCACACAGCTCCGTGGACTTGTGGCTTGGCTTTAAACAGATCTGAGCAGCCTGAGCTGCTTCTGAATTGCCATCTTTTGGGAGTGGCACTCCATGTCTCTTCTTGTCTCCCATACAGCTTACCGTGCTTGAGCAAAATACACCCATTAAGGCTCTTAAGCTCTTTCCTGGTTGTTGTAAGGGAAATGGGTTTTAGAGGAGGGTTTATTGCTTGGTTTATTGAAGCTTACCAAAATGCAAAGTCCCAACGTTTTTAGTGTCTCATAACCAATTATAAATCGGAGTTTAGTATCAGCCTGGGGGTTTTTCTACACAGTTTTGGCTGGAAGTTTGAAAAGCCTCCAAAATTTGATGTCTTATTGGCATTGAAATTTGTGGAGGCAGGATTGCAGAGACATTTTGATATGGACTGTGATGGTGGATCCCAGGCTAAGAATTCATCAGGAATTTACATGGCTATTAGTGAGCCAGGGCTGCCAGGCACTCAGGCGGCCTTTCAGATGGAATGATGTGATGCCAAGAGGCCATGAGCTCCAGCCACCACAGCTGTCCTGGTTGGTTGGCAAAGAAGTCCAACATGACTGGTTTCTAGCACCCTAGGTATGTGATTTTTTGTGTATTGGAGGATTTGTTTCTCCTGGCCATTGTCTGTGTTAAGACAAGTCTTCCAAGATTTCAGGGTTTCCTGCTGTGTAACAAACTTTCAGGCAGATTATTTGAGAACTGGAGCTTAATTCTGTCACAGACACGTTGACATCATAATTTTTTGTTCCAAACTGGAACAAAAGCAAATCCTGGATTCTGCCATTTCTGTCCGAAACAGTGCATTTATCTCTGCATGGTTCTAGTTGTGATAATGAAAGATAAAATTCTATGAATTTTATTCAGACATCTGCATCTGCGTATCTGTGATTTTCCTGTACTCATTACGAGCAATCTCTTTGGTACTGCACATTAAAAAAGCTATTAACAGTAAAAATGTATATAATTTTTTTTAATTACCTGGAAAAATTTAGAGAAATACTGTTTTATTTTGAGATTAGCTATTCAACTATTGCATGAGAGGATGGGTTTAAAAGGAAAGAAGTGAGTTCTATGAAAGTGAACCTTTATTGTAAAGTGAAAAAACAATAGTGAAGGAGGAGCCCTTTCAAAAACTAAATTGCATGCAATGTCTTCTTTATCTCATTTCAGTAAGGATCTCTCTGCTCTTATCATTACATTTCTGAAGTCTGAAATCACTGCCTTTCATTCCTCTTTTATTCAGGATGCTTTCTGGAACTGTATTCATTCTGGTTTTCTCTTGTAATAAAATTAATGGAGTTTAGTTATCACTTGGTTATACTCTGAAGTATATTGGTTTTATTCTTAAAAATAGATAAATTAAAGGTAATATATTTCTTCATGGGCTTTGTTTTCCTACAGTGCCCAATGATCCACTTGTGCCGACAGCTGTGTTAGGTGAGGACCCTAGTCCTTCATTATCCATTCCTGCATGAGTTTTGTCTCCTTGCATGATTAAAGGTTGAAACAGCTTGTTTTATGTAAAACTATGCTGTTGCCAGAAAATAATTCTACCCTCAGTTCATCAATTCAGAATTAAACTGACAACAATTTTAGAATAAAAATTATTTTATGTACTCATTAAGAAGTTACTCCTAGTCACTGCTAACTGAAGAGTAAATGAGGAAATATGTAAATGGAAAATACTAAAATTTTTCTCCCCAGAGCTTTGAAACTGAGTTCCAATAAACTGACGTGTGAAACTAGAGCTCTGTAAAGAGATCTTTAAAAATAAAATGCAGGTCCACATTAGCATGTTTTGGCACCCAAAGCTCAATTTTCTAAATAAGATGAATGAAAAGAAAAATAGAAAGGGGAAAAACTTTCAGAATATCTAAGAAGAAATAACAACTTTTTTTGCATGTTCCAAACAGTATACTTCTGTATACCTATACAAAAGTACTTCTGTATACCTATATTAATTACATAATTCAATTGGCAATAACTAGTAAATTTTTCAGCTTTGTACTTACTTTAAAAAGAAGAACATACATTGAAATGGACAGACTGCCTATGTCAATGCTGCATCTAACGCTGCATGCAGGTTTTAGAGTTGTTGTTTTTTTTCAAATAAGAAGATAAAGATATAATTTGTACCCATGTTTTCGGTTGGATAAACACAATGTGCAGTATTGAGTTACAGTCAGTTGCTGAGGTTATTTTAGGATAAAAGACAGATATCAGGAAGTGGGTGTGAATATAGACAAGCTGAAAATTAGATTCCTAGAAGTAAAGCTTAAAGAGACCTGGGGGCAATTAAATCCTTTTGCTGTTTTGAGGAGGGACATTATATATATAGTACAGATTCTTTCTGGAAACTGTCTCATTATGTTTTAAAAATTTGTAGCAAACAGAGTTTTGCTCTTGCACTGGAATGTTCCAATGCCTCAGTCCTCTTTAGTAAAAATAAATTCCAATTCATTTTAGTAATATTTGGGACCCAAAGGTCAATTTTCTGAGTATTAATTACTACTAACTGGATGTTACTATGAAGTATTATTAATGCTCACCCCTAGTTTTTCCTAACTAAGCTAATCTAGACTAAATCTCCATTGCTGTGGATTGAGCCATTTCCTTTTGAGGGATTCACAGAAAATATGGAAAACTGGCACATTTCTGTCCTTTCAAAATGATCTTTTACACATTGAAAGGCTCATGTGGCCTCAATTATTTCTCTTTTAGTTGAGTTTAACCCCGTTCTTTCACTCATTGTCTTGTAGCTGATGTTTTCTAAATTTGTTGTCATTATTTTCCTCTGAATGCTTTCCAACTTTCCAAGTCATAGGTTGAATTTTAAATTGCAGTGCCCCAAATCAGGCACAGTTCTTGGAAGAAGCCTTAATGCTGAACTGAGTGGAATAGGTACCCCCATGCCCCACTTTTACTGTTTCTGCTAACTGAACTGTATTTTCTCCTTTTTATTGTGCTCATGTTGCTGACTTGCATTGAGTTACTCGTTAAAATCACAGTTATCATTTTCCAGTCCATTACTCCATTCTGTAGTTATATATTTGACTTCCCTTTCCAACACACACTATTGTTGCATTCACCATTCAATCCACCTTGTTGAATTTCACATTGTCTCCCAAATAATCAAGGTAACTTTGAAATCTGATCCCGTGCTTGTGAAGTGCTCGTGGCACCTTCCCACTCAGTGCCATACTGCCATGGTATTTTCTGCTGTGGCAGACACAGTTACAGACAGCTGTGGATACCAAGGGCAAGGAACTAACTGAAGAACACCTTAGTAGTTCCTGTCTGCATTTCCATCTACTGATAGTGCCATTCTGGGCATGATAATCTCTTTGTATAAGCAAACCACTGATAGTTGGAAGAGGTAATATTTTTCACTGAGTGGACTGAAATAGTGGAGAGAAGTACACAAGCTTTTGGGCTCATCATGTAGTAGAGGCTGGGTACCTTAATCTTGTTCCTTTGGAACCGCATAATTTAGCCTACTCCATTTTCATATAGCCTTTGTTCGGCCCAGCATGACAAAACAGTTTTCTCCTGCCTTATTTAGAGAAGAGGAATATTTTATGGGTTCTAAATCATAGAACAAGTTTTTTTATATGAAACTCTTATTACTTTGTAGCTATGCTAGTTTTCTTTTTCTTCATGTATAGGTTATTAATGCTGCTCTCCATTCTGTGTACATTACCACTAAGTTAGTATGACAATTTTGCTTTTCCCAAGTCCTTATTATTACACTGATAGTATAATAATGTTGCCCTTGTATTTTTTAAATGGCTTTCATTGTTACCTATTGTGAAGATTTAGCAACTTTGAATGTCACTTTCTTTTAGCCATTTTCTAGTATAGTCCTGAAATAAATTTCTTATGTTCTGTTCACTCATTGTTTTTTGCTGCTTCAATGGGTTAAAGTGCCTATTACTGGTAAGTATTCTGTGAGGAATGGGGAGAACTACAGATCCTGATGTGGTTTGAAATGTATGTGATTTAGTATGGATAACACTACAATAAAAAGTGACTGCTGCATGTCACTCGCGTTGTTAGGCACGTTAGTGAGGCATAAATGTGCTGAAATTAGCAATTTGGGTGGCAGTTCAAAGAGTCGGGTTTCTCAGGAGATTTAATTTCAGAAGGCATTAACGGTGTTTACGTTTTGGTGTAATTGTACAAAATCCAACCCTTGGGGCATTCATTTTTTTCCTAGAGTGTTTTGCCTCCTAATCTGGATCCTTTGCAAGGAAAATGGTAAACTGATTTCCAAGTTTAGGAGGGGTTGACTACCCACTTCTGATTCCAGTAGTTACTTAGATTAGAATTTTTCTTCCTCTGCAAATTCATTTGGTCTGATAATTACTAATTTGAATAAAATAACTATTTCTCAGAAGGGATTGACCAAATGTGATCACCTCATGCACCTTTGACATTTGGTTTTGATATGAGAATTGGTGTAGCACAGAGTATTAGAAGAAACTTCTTTGCTCATACAGGGCAAAAATTGTGACTGAAATTAGCACACTCAAATCAAGTTTCATTTTTCTACTAAAAGACCTGAGTTAAAATGACCACTCTGTAGTGCTGATTCATCTTCCTAAGTGGAGATGGTGTTCTGAAGTGGTGGCATAATTGCTTCTCTTTTCTACTGGGTTCTCAATTCACTCTGTTGGCTTTAGACAAATTATGTGCTGATACTACTATGGAATTATTCTAATTTATTGTTTAAGGTGTAATATTGCTACTGATATGTATTATCCCTTAAAAAGTTACTTTGGTTGATAGAGTCTGGAGTTTCCTAGTACATTAATGTCATGAAGTTTTGTAGCTTCAAATAAAATGCCCCTCAGATATCTTTATTGCTGGATGAAGGACTGCAAAACTTTGTATGTGTTTGCTGTTAAATTCTTTTATGTACTTCACAGTATTTATGTGCTGGAGAGTAAATGCTTTGCGTTCTCAGAAACTAGAGGTGTTTTTGAAGGAAGAGGTTCAAAATAGATATCGGTATGTATAGCAGCAGGTGTTACTGCTCTGCGGGTACATAATGCACCGATTTCTTGTGAATACAGATGAAAATCACAGTGCAACAGCAGAGTCCAGCCGACTCCTGGATGTCCCTCGTTATCTCTGTGAAGGCACAGAATCCCCGTACCAGACTGGGCAGCTGCACCCTGCCATCAGGGTGGCTGATCTCCTGCAGCATATTAACCTAATGAAGACCTCTGACAGCTATGGATTTAAAGAGGAGTATGAGGTGAGATCTCCAGTGGTGGGGCTTTGCTAGGAAAAATCCCTTTGAAATGGGCAGCCTTTTGTTTGCATTGTATTGCAAAAGGATGGAACTAAATGTCACGGGTTTAAGTGAAAAACAGATTAACAGGCATAAGATTCTTATACATGTAACCCAAAGGTGAAATAGTAAGCGGAGTCCAGTGGTTTGAGCCTTTGCAGCTGCCTGGTAGAAAATCCCTGTGTGTTCCCTAGGGTATAAAAAGAATCTTTTTTGACATATTGTAAGAAGTTGCCACTCTTTTGTTGCTGCTCTTTAGTGGAAATGCTGTAATTAGTTCTGTGAGCTATTTTTAGTGCAGATCTCCTGGATTAGGTTAAAGTAAAGAGTTTAACCTGCCTGGTTTTGCAAGAAACATTGACTGGAAGCACTCTCCTGATTTATTTTAGCATCTCAGTAGGGCAATACTGGGACATAACTCCAGCTGAGAAGCAGTAAAGATCTGATGAGGGTAGTAACGCCTTGAAGTTCTAATTAAAGCTGCCTGAGCATGTCTACTTACAACTTTAATGTTAAAATGGAAGCAAGAAATTCCCAGCATTGGAGGTAGAAGATGAGTACAGATTCGTTTTGCTTCTGATCTCTGAATCTGTTGGGATTATTTGGGATTAGGATGTCAGGCAGGACATGCAGTAAAGATGGGAATGGGACTGCCAGGGTTTCTCAAAATACAGCTAGGTTTACAATGAGTTTTCTCTGAGTAAGTAATCTCTTCTGACACAGTTTTCAACCTTCTCTCCTTTCTGCAGCTGTCTCTACTGTAAACATAAGAACTGGAATAAATAAATGTGTGGTTTTTAAAAGAATATTATGCTCTTTTCCTCTCTTTTACTTAAACATGCTTTGTTATGCTCTGCCTAACTTCAAGGCTAAGCCCCAGTGTCAGCCACTGCTGGGGGGGGAGGGTGGTCCCTGGTGCCATATCAGGTGTTTTCCTGCTTGCTACTTCTTCTATTGCTGTACATGACATCTATTCCCTGCTTTGAGCTTCTGACTGTGCATTAAAGTTCTGATTCCATGGCTACTGTGTATTTTCTGGAGATAACTTACCCAGGATAAGAGAACATCTGGAAGGAAGGAGTAGCATAGACCTACAACAGCTGTAAAATATCTACAGGCAATGAAGAGAAAGCCAAGGAGAAATAAAAGCTGCTTCTATCAGTACTGAGAGATCAAACTCTTAAGAATTCAAAAATGTAGAATCATTTTGCTAGTGGCTAGAGGGAGGGATATGAGGAAAGGCAACAAGAACAATGAACACTGACAGGGGAGAGTTCCTGATGGTTCTGTGGGAAGGAAAGCTGTTTTACTAAATAACATGCGGAAAGCAGTGTAGTGCTGTAGCAAACAGGCTGTATGTTACACTGTCTTGTAAAAAGAGTGATCAGTCTCTCTGTGTTTTCTCAGTTTACTGTCATTCCTCCATAGCAAGGATGTATAAGCAAGTTTAGCCTTCCGGCAATTACAGGATTTGAAATCCCTCTGGAGCTCCTCAGTGAGTTGCCCATTTACCGGTAGCAGTCAGAGGGAGAGAGGCTCCCTTCTTCTCTAGATATTTCTGTACCATGGTACTGCCTGGGTGACCAGGCCAGGCGAGCAAAGCTGAACTTACTTTATGGTGGGGCAGTTCTTTTAAACTGTTATTTTCGGAGATAAATTAATGGTCAGAATGTTTTCTTTCGGAACATTTTTATTTATAGAGTTTCTTTGAGGGGCAGTCAGCTTCTTGGGATGTCGCTAAGAAGGATCAAAACAGAACAAAGAACCGCTATGGAAACATTATAGCATGTGAGTATCTGTGTCCTCGGTTTGAGCCATAGCTCTACTCGTGTGTTACTTGGTCCCTGCTCTTTCTTCCTTTGCAAGTCTCCGGTGGCACAGCTGCTTAATACCTGCAGTGGAGAAGCAGGACAGTGCCTTTTTCAGCTTTTTTTTTTTAAATTGTTGTTCTTCACAGTTCAACTTTCTTCCTTTTATAACTCAGGCTGAATTTCGCATTTGCATCTCTGTTGTGCAAGCTGTGGTAAGCGTACATCAGCAACATGCTGGCACTCATTTGGATGTTGATTCTGTTTATTTGCGATTTGTGTTGTTTTACCCATGCGGTTGAACGTGCAGGAAACACGGTGCCGGACAAGTCCCTGAATGAGTAGAGCTACCTCTTCATCGAATCCCAAGTACATTGCTAACTCCTTTGTCTTGATTTCATTAATGCCTCAGAATGAACTTGAGCAGGCTTGGGTTGGAAGTGAGGAAACAGTAATCAGCATTTTTGGTTTTCTAGATACCAGCAGTGGAGCTGATGTTGAAAGGGACTTTGAGCAAGTAACCTTGTTTCTTTGTTTCTTTTGAACCACATGTAACAGTGCCAATAGCTTTCAGCTACACTTACTGAAATGTAGTGAATGTTTTTTGAGTAAATGCAGACCTCAGACAAAATGTTTCTTTGTAATTCTGCGTAAACACTTTGTATTTAAGGACTGTAAATTGTGAGGCGCTTATGCCAGCTGATTTTGGTTTTCTAGATGACTTACCGTTAATATCTTACTTAAAAATCACACTTCAAAAAGGCTCCGTAACCACTTGGTTTTTACAGATGACCACTCCAGGGTGATTTTGCAACCTGTTGAAGATGATCCATCTTCAGATTACATTAATGCCAACTACATAGATGTGAGTGGAATGCACAGCTTTCTCCCTCTCAATTTGCCAGCTTCTCTATGTGAAATTATTGCATGTTATGCTACAAAATTATTGAAAGCTTTCTTTTATTAAGAACAAATGTACACTTTCCTTGTTCTACGTCCTAGTACTCACTGACATTGTTGTGCTTTCTTTCACATCTGACTTTGGTTTGGGCTGTAGATATGGCTGTACAGGGATGTAAGTACCACTATATGTGAATAACAGCATCCTATTGTAAATATTTAATATAGATATTGTTATTAATTAGTTTCCTCTTCTATTTTAATCAGTTGATAACTATGCATGCCTCATCTAATTTATCTCATCTGTTCCTTTAAAAAATTTCTTTTTTGTGTGAATATTTTTTGTACCTGTTTTGAAAAGATAATCTAGCCTTTTAGATTAGCTCTGATTATTATTGGATGTTAGGTAACTCAGGAGAGCCTATCCATTAAAGACAATTTGCTGTTCCCATTTTTTAGCTGGGAAAATTTTTTTTTCCCCCTTCCCATGTATATGTGAGAAGCTAGATAGTATGCTGCACTGTAGTTGTTGAAAATATTACCTGTGGAGTAGTCGTAACATATGTTTGACAAAAAAAGGAGGGGTGATGACATTTGTAGGTTGGGTTTTTTTTTTTTTTGTTAGTTTGTTTTTAATAGTTTTCTTTTTAGACAAGCAATACTTAGCTGGCATTTGTTTTAAGGTGCTAATTTAGGTATTACAAAGTATATACACAAACACATATATATATATTTCAACACAGAAATTTCCTCACTTCTGCAAAAATCTCTAAAATTTGAAAGTCCATACTTTAATCAGAATACGAATTAAATCATAAATTTTAAAAACTAATCCAAATTTTGCCAGGTGTTTTGATTAACAAAATATGACTTTTCTCTAATTAACACCTTAGGAATAAACAAGTTGTTGTATTCAAATTAATTCCAAAGCAATTTGAAAGATAGTGAAGTTGCTGTGACAAGTATTTTTAAAATACATGGCTTTGATTGCTTTCCTTTATAATTTCACCTTTGTAGTTTTTCCTGACCACTTTTAGTTGATAGGTTTAAGACCCTGTTGACTTTCCAGGATATAAAGATTTAGCCGCAGATATATACCTGGCTTTTTGTTTGGATATTTTAACATGACAACTCTGTGAAATGATAGGCCATGATACTTTGCCTGGGGCCTTAAACAAGAAAACTCTCTCAGATTTTTAATAATTTCGGTTCCCTGAGGATGTTGTTTTTCTTATTTAGGAGTGAATTGAATCTCACTAGAAGCAGACAAGAAAGCTACAAGTTAAAACTGGCACTTGACAATTTTTAAATGACACTTTTATCTTCTTCTCAAAAGCATTACCGAGTGTAAACCCATGTAGCACAGGTTCCACTTCCATAATTTGAAGCTGTGGCTTGATATTAAGGACTTCAGGAGAAATTCTTTTGTGATTTGATATAATTTTGGTATCTTGTAAAGCCAAGAGTAAGATATTCAAAAGTTTTTCCAAAAGCCCCAGAGGAAGGTGTTCTCACTCTAGACAGGATAATGAAGCAGTCTGTGGAAAAGAAAATAAATTCCTTGGGTACGCTGAAATCCTTCACTTTATTAGCATCTTATGAATACCAAGAATCCAACGGCTTGTATTCCCCTGTAATGCAATACTTCCAGCAAGTGGCCTAATAAAACTTAACCTAGAGAATAATTGGGGTTATTAACATTTGCACATTGTGAAATTCAGCATTGTCTTCTCACCAGCAACACGAAACTTTCCTTCCTCTTTGTAGCTAAATTGCTGGCACTGGTCAAAATATACTCTGAATTATTTCCTCAAGAGCAGTAGCTCTTTGTCTTGTAGTTTTTGTGTGGACAATTCCTGCTGTATAGTGCTGCTAGCACTGGCATAGATCCAGCTCTCTGGAAAGGCTTAGCTGTGTATTTACCGATATATGTATATGTGTGTGTGTGTAAGAATGTGTATATACTTGTGTGTATCATGCCCACTATAACTGATGCACACTTTATGCAGTCGAGCAGATTTCACTGCAGTAGGACCTTGATTCTGTGCACACACCAGTGTGTCTGTCCCCGCTAGTTAGGACTGGGGCACATACCTCTTTGTGCCTTACAGTGACTCTCTGTTTAGAAGAAGACAAAAGGTGTGTGTTTTTTCATATTGGCTCAGTTGGGAACACAGATCAACTGTGAGATAACATGGTGGCAGAGAACTTCTATTAAATTTTAAATAAAAGCCCCAAAGTATCGAGCTAGAGAAATAATGTCAATAGAGGACTCATTTTTAGGTGCAAGGGACCAATCTAGAGTACTCCTTCCTGGTACACTACAGTGTCTGTTTAAGTCAGATGTTCTTATTTTCATTTTATCTGTTGTCATTCAAATCTTTTCAATATTAACTGGTTTTTTAGGTTTTGAGCTTCATGCTGCTCTTAAATATTGGTTTGTTCTGAAAATGTTGTCTAGAGATAAGGATTCTGTAGTATCCTTATGCTTTTATTTTCCACTTTCTGTTAGTAATATGGTACTCAAACCAACTTATATTGCTGTTTTAGGGATATCAGAGACCAAGTCACTACATTGCAACCCAAGGTAAGAATCTGCCAGCTTTAATCAAATCGAACAATTGTTCTCTCTAGTGTTCCTCAGTGTTTTGGTAAAATAGAAGTAGAGATGAAAATAAAGCATACCCAGTATTGTGAGTTGTCATCTTGTGTTATGGTAAATTAATGTAGCATGTTTGGGTGGAATGTGAATAAATTTTAAAAATGCACTAATTTATCATGTTAATTAGCTATTGAGCAAATCTGTCAGTGATAAATTCAGCTGATAAAATCAGAACCTACTACCATGATTTCCAATTATGAAGATGAATAGAGAAAAGAGACATGGACAGAGAAGAGAACAGTTTCAACCTGCCTTGAGGCATTTTTCTTTCCATATTACAATGGTTTATTTTACTGTCTATGACTTAGTCCAGGATGCAGTGAAGATAGTAATGATAAATTAAACTCTCCCAGAAAATCTGGGTAAAGTAAGGCCAGAGGACAAAGACTCTTTGTACAAAGGAGTGAGGGAAATCTTTATCATATAACACCCTCCTAATAAAAAGAGGTGCTAGAGAAAAAAACCTGAATTTCTACAGAAATTTTTTTGTTTGTATTTCTGATAAAATGCCTCACAATGAGGAAAACCAAATAGATTAGCCTAAGATTGCACTGAAATAGCACAGGCTATGATTTAAAGTAAAAATAATTAGATTTAGATGTGCTATTATTTGATCTGTGAGTATAACCAGATAGATGTCTGGAAATATCCTGTTATTCATCCCTCACTTGATTGTAGGTGCACACAGGAAAGTCAAAATGAAGACTTATTTTAAAGCAGGATGCTCAAAGTTTTGTCCACATTTGTTTTTCATTTTTGTGTAAGTGCTGCATAAAAAGGTCTCTATATGACATTGTCTACATATGTATTTTATTTCTGTTTTAGTATGCAAATCATTGCACATAATAGTGTGTAAAGGAGAGAAAAAATTATTGCTGTTTTTGTGTGCAGCCTTCAATCTAGCGTATGAAGGAATATGTTTAAATCCTAAAGTGTGGGACTTAGGTTTAATGGTGTGCTTGGCAATGTTAGGTTTACAGCTGGACATGATGATGTTAAAGGTCTTTTCCAGATAATTCTGTGATTCTACGTCTGTTATATACAGTAATATTTATAGTACTGGTGGATGGTGGTAAAGGAGCTGTTGCGGAGATTATTGTAACAGGGTAAATGCCTCTGTCACTCAGCTGAACATGTCTCTGCAGCAGAGCAGGAGGCAAAGCTTAAACATGTGCTTCTCGTTTGCCTCACAGAAAAGTAGTTAAGTTAGTTTAAATACACTTCAGTGGGAAGTTTCTGGCTCAGTGCCTACTTGTGCTTCCATGCTTTGCCAGGATCTGGATAGTAAGTGCACAGTACCTGTACCAGCAGCCATCCTGCCTGATGCTTCAATCTGGCATGGGCATCTCCTTGGTGAGCGTCTGAAGAAACACTGTATTTACCAAATGTAAAACAAAACTGGAAGTGTAACTATAGATGCAGTAACACATTGCTGTGTCCTTGTAGTTCTCAAGCAACTTCTGCCGTTTTGCTACATGAAACACCTGCCATTAATTTCTTTCAAGTGGTAATTCAGTTAAATTGAGAATATTTAGCATTGGCTAGAAGAAACAATATAATCTGGAAACTGGCACAATGGTATCATGATGTGGTTTCCCAAAGCTTTCTTCTCTGAGCAAGTGTGCTCACATACATCAGCTCTGAAAAGTACTGGATTTTATTTTTAGCATTCACTTTGACCGTTATTTTTTTGCGGAATGTTACCTGGAAGTTTTTTTTACAGGTCCAGTTCATGAGACTGTATATGACTTTTGGAGGATGATATGGCAGGAGCAGTCAGCTTGTGTTGTGATGGTCACAAATTTAGTGGAAGTTGGAAGAGTAAGTTTTTGGGTTTGTTTTTCTTTTAATGCTGCTGACAAGACATACTATCAGCAGAATGTAGAAGGGTCTTGTGAAGGACAGCCCTGCATCCTGAGGGGGCAACGGGGAGGAGTCCAGGAAATGTTGCAGTTATGGTATTGTCTAAAAGCAGCTTCTGAAAACTGATGCTGTGTTGCTTTCATGAGTAGTGGAAAATTGTCTGAATCCAAAATTCGTATTTCGGCAGAACAGATTTGTATACTGTCACTCAAATAAGAAGAGTAGTGGAAAAAATGTGCTTCTATATTAGTGGCTAGAAATCAGCAAATTATTTACAGTTTAGCAGCAACACATACCTCAGGGAGGTCTATAAAGTAGCTAGGGTTACTTGCAACAGTTTGATTATGAGTACAAAATGCATCACAGTTTAGCATAAGTGGAAATATATTCCATAGCTCAGCACTAAAGAAAATACAAATGCTCATTTAGAAGTGAATTTGGCACCTAAGTACAGCTGTGTAAAGCAGTGGAAACTCCTTGTAGCTAGTGCTTAACTTGACAAAACAGCCACTAGCCATGACAAACCACATGAATGCATGGTCCTTTTGGAAATAAAAGCAGTGTAATGCAGTACATGCAGTACTGTATCCTCAAGCTTTTCTTTTCCCTTGGTGCAAAATCATACCCATTTTTTATTTAGGTCAAGTGTTACAAGTACTGGCCTGACGACACTGAAGTTTATGGGGACTTCAAAGTGACTTGTGTAGAGATGGAGCCCCTCGCGGAGTATGTCGTCAGGACCTTCACTCTGGGAAGGGTGAGTGCATTTTGAAAGGGCTTAGCAAAGTACTATTTCCTGGTAGCAAGGACGATAAAAGAGGCTATGCTGAGGTTTCTGTGGAATACCAAATCCCTCTGGCTTGTTAGCAGGGCCACAGTGTAGGCAGCCTTACCATACCATGGGAGTTATGCATTGCGTCAGCACTACCCAAGCATGCATCCCTCTCTGGGACTTTGAATTTCTCCAGAAATATCAACTGCTGCCATCCCCTCTCTGACAGTCACCTCTTCTCCACAGCCACACTTCTGAGCTAAACCCAAGTAACCAGATTATGAGTCACGCCTGCTGTTCATCCCTACGCACTCTGTCCTGACCGCCGCTGAGTCAATCTCAATCAAAGGACAAATTGTGTGAATACTCTAAGTGATACAGTTGTAGTCTTATTCTAAATTATTATACTTGCTTTTAAATGTAGCAGGCCCTTGTCCTAGTTAGCAAAACTTCTGAAAATCAATGTGAATTGCATCGAAGTCTATTAAAAAAAAATCTTCAGTGCAGCAAAACTAGCATACTTAAGGTCTAAAGTAAAAATTACAAACCTCAAAATTAAAATAACCCAATGACATCTCTAAGCTTCCTATGGATCTTTGCTTTAAATAATTGGTGAAATGATGAAAAATGAATGTAGATTCTATCAGTATGTGTGATCATTATTTGAGTCAGATAATACCTAGTCTATGAAATACTTGGAATTTCATAACCTTTTTCTGCCTTTTACAGAGGGGCTACAATGAAATCCGTGAAGTTAAACAGTTTCATTTTACTGGCTGGCCAGATCATGGAGTTCCTTACAACGCCACAGGCCTGCTTTCCTTTATACGGAGAGTCAAATTATCGAACCCTCCTAGTGCAGGGCCTATTGTTGTCCATTGCAGGTGTGTACAGAAGGAATAGACTGATATTTTTCACAACTGTTTACATGATTATTTACAGTAGTCTCCTGTGAAGCATCCATCATTTTGAAGTGCTCTGTTTTTGTTGTTCCCTTTTTGAATTGCCTAATTCACATTGCAGTAGGGTTTGGCTGTCTACAGCAATGTTTGAAAATAAACAGATTCTAGTATACTTTTCCTAAACAGAATAGTCTGAGATTTTCTTTTTACTGCAACAGCTGCACCAGCTAAATCATGGTACTCCAGGCTGTCATTTTAGGTAGCCTTCAACAATTTTGTGACAGCATTCAAGAGTGAGCGTAGATACATCTGCTTTGATAGCTTGGTGTTGCATATAATGTCTGAACAGATTATTAATTTAAAGAAAAGTAAGCAAGTAGACGAAGAAAGATGGAATGAGGTTAGTGGCAACAAATACAGAATGTTTCTCCTGTGCAGCTTTTGCAAGGTTATGTTGTTAGGACACAGTCCTTTGACAAATAGAATTTGCTTTCTACAGATGTTTGATTTACTTAAACACTTTAGTCAAATGTTTAATTACATTTTGTAGATAAAGTTACCCAGCCTTTACAGATTTTAATAATTCACTGTGCAAAAACTGTTCATAGCTTTATGTAAAGCCAAAATAAATCATGAGTGAATCTTCTGAACATGGTTAAATGTGCTGTCTGAACTAGCTTGGAACTTGACTGGTAAAACATAGAGTTGAGTTTCTTACTGTAATAGATCACTGAAAAATCATTCTTAGTCTTATTAAAGAAAAACATGATCTATAATATTCTGAAGTGCATAAGTTTAATCATTCTTCAGATTTCAGTTTAACTTCTTATTTTAATTTAAGTACTGATCTGGGTGATAAAAGGAATAAACTTTTTTCTTTTTTGCTGTTACTTAGTGGATCAAATGTGATGGAAAAACATTGTTTTGAACACATCAAAAGACTTAAAGGACATTATGATGAGAAGGAGAGAAGATAAAAATTAGATAGTGGCTGTGATGGAAAACAGAATGACTTTATTAAAATGTTATCAGTAATGGTTATAAAGTTTGTAGATGTTCTTCTGGGGCTATTCCTAACAGTATTTACTGATCCTTTTTAGTGCTGGTGCTGGACGGACAGGTTGTTACATCGTGATTGATATCATGTTAGATATGGCAGAAAGAGAAGGAGTGGTGGATATCTACAACTGTGTCAAAGCTTTACGGTCCCGGCGCATCAACATGGTACAAACTGAGGTACAACAGTTTGCCTTTGAAGCACCTGATGCTTTTTGAAATGTTCTAGGTCAGAATTTTGCTGTGACTCTGAAAGGAGCACGCAGCGACCCTGTCGAGGGGGTATCTCCACTGGGGACCATTGCTCAGTGTAAAAGCTCCCAGAACCAGGGTGGTGCAACAAACCTGCCAACTCTTGTAGTCTTCACAGAAACAAGTGCCCGCCTAACTTGGTAGGAAAAGGAAAGAAAGGAGGATTTTTTCGGGGAAGACCTTACATTAGGCCTGTCTGGGATGTCTCTCCCCAGCTCTGGTATCAGCAATCCCAGGATCCCAAAGGTGCAATTTCAGCAGGCTACCACTTATTTTAGACAATCTCCAATCACTTTATCTATAAACTGACTGGTGAGCTTTGTGTCCATTACACACTCTTTTCAATTCTGTTTTTGTTTGTTTTATTAACCTTGCTGCAAATCTTTTTCCATATTTTACTCTTGGTCTTCCAACATTCCTTCAGAAGCTTCACAATGAAACTATTGCCTTAGGAATGAAGTTCTAACAGCTCCCATTCTGCCAGAGTACCACTGCACTTCCAAAGTTACACAGGTTCTTGGTTTATATTGGCAGATAACCTGAAGTGGTTCACCACTTCTCTCTCCTGCCTTCTGTAGGGACATCTACCTGAGATGTTATTTCACCTATGATTGCATGGAAATCTCTGCAGTTGGCAGCCATACATATCAGTGTCATTTGGTGTAGTTTTTATTCCATGCTGTAACCTGTGGCAGTTACAAAATAGATGTTCCTGGTCAACTACTCGTGCCACAGGGCCATCAACCTTTGAGAAGTGCATGGGGTGGATTATTTCAGTGTGACTGCTTTAACCATCCCAGTTTAATCTGCACTTGCATCTACTACTATTCCTTTCTCTCCCTTTTGCCTCTTACCTCTCACCTTCTCTCAGAGGTTCATACTTACACAGCAAAGCTGTCATTGCACCAAGTTCTTGTGATGGTTATATAGTCAACAGTGATGCCAGTAGCTCCAAAGCTGTGTGGGTAAGGCACACAGGCTGTAGAGCCAGAAGATGACCGTGGTCCCTGGACATGTGCTGGTTTTACAGGCACACGTTAAAGTTTGTGCTCTTAAGAGACTCATTGGTATTCACAACAGCTACGTGAGGCTGGCACAGTTCTAGACATGGTTTACATCTATTACTCTTGGGGTGAGTAAATATAATGGGCATTTTGTGTAAAAATTGACAGGAGGCCTAACTGAAATAGTAATGCAGTTATCTAGGACTCAGGCTATCTCAAGGCAAGTTAGTAAAAATGGGAAGAAATGGTGCTTCTGCTGGAGCATACTGGAATTTATCACTGGCCTAGAGCCAACTATGAGGCAACTGATACACTGGCTTGCACATGCATAAGGAGAATGCAGGGTGCCAAATACTGGCTAATCACACTAGTAGTGCTTGAAGCAATTTACACTTTCTGTTAACATCAGAAGATTGAAAGCTATTAAAAAAAATTGTTAAAGCCAACAAGTCTTTGGCATATGCACAGAAGCCCACAAGCACTGCAAGGAAACTGAAAATCTCCCATTAAATAAATTACTATCCCTGTTCTGTCAAGTTTTACTGAATTTAAATTGGTCCTGAAGAAAACATCTTTGTTCACTGCACCCCAATAAGAACAAGACTGTATTAAAGCATTATTTAATGTATTGATGGACAGTACTTTGAATGAGTTTAAGAGTGTGCAGTAGGCCTGTTTATCCTAAAAGAAAGAAAGATCTGGTGGTTTTAAATGGCTAAAATTTTTGTTTCTTTTCCGACTTTGATAGGAGCAGTACATCTTTATTCACGATGCCATTCTAGAAGCTTGCCTGTGTGGAGAAACTGCCATTCCTGTCTGCGAATTCAAAGCTGCTTATTTTGATATGATTAGAATAGACTCTCAGACAAACTCTTCGCATCTCAAAGATGAGTTTCAGGTATTCACAGCTCCTACTAACTCTTGATGTGACAACAGTTTTTTTGCCTCTAGATACATTTAATTTATTTTAAGGAGAAGGTTTTTCATATCACTTTTATAGCACTTGGTCCCTAACATTTTGTCTACAAAATAAAGCACCCATGTTTATCTGCTTTGCAAAGTTGTTTTAAATACAGAAAATCTTCCTTTTAATAAAATTGCAGTAAATATCTGTCTGAAATAAAGACCAGTGAGTCGGAGGCAGAGAGAGTTTTGACTTGCATCTGCGCAGCAAAGGCATAGCTTTTTAGGGCTCCAAAGGATCCTCTTTGTTTTATTCCTTTCAGAGGGGATGGTGTCATGTGGAATGTGTTCGGTGGCACACGGAGTGCCTTTAATACCTGCAGCTTAACCCCCCTTGCAAAGCCCCAGCGTGTCCAGCAAACAGAGAGGAGCTTGTATTTGCTAATGTCGTCTTGCTAATGCTTCGTGTTTTCTCATATTGCAATATCTTACAGTAAAACTTGGGGAATCTCGAGTCCTGTGTGTGTTAGCTCAGCGTGCTAAAACAAGCATCCTCTTTCCCTTAGACCCTGAATTCGGTGACCCCTCGCCTGCAGGCGGAGGACTGCAGCATCGCCTGCTTGCCAAGGAACCACGACAAGAACCGCTTCATGGATATGCTGCCACCTGACAGATGTCTGCCTTTCTTAATTACTATTGATGGGGAGAGCAGCAACTACATCAATGCTGCTCTTATGGACGTAAGAGACTACCTTCTTTGTCTGCATAGCGTGCCATGGAAAGCTCTGTAATGTGAGAGAGAGCACTTGCTGGTTTAAGAAAGGGTACTTCTTTGTTACTGCAGTGCCCACCAAAACAGTCCTAATGAAGAAGGGTGGGGGGGAAAGGGTAAGAAGCCCCACCAGCTTGTGTTTTTTTGTTCAGAAGGTTTGTTATCTTTAGTGTTTAGCATCCTTGTGGGACCCACTGGAAATCTTACCATTTTAACAGCATTATATAAAGCTCTAGTCTCCAGACCTCCGAATCTCAAATCTCAGCAGGATCTCAAAAATCTGCTGTTTGTTAGGAAGTAAATATTATCTATCTGAGCATGAGGTTACAATCACTATTTCATAAAATTTTTTCTATATTGAGGCAGGAGCAACAGAGGAAGAAAAAAATTGTTTTCTTGGCATGTTTGGGTATAGAGTATAGGGATGGGGGTTTTTTTGTTTGTATTTTGAGTTGCAGCTCTTCAAAGTTGAAGTCTGAGTGACAGAAGTACTGTCAGAGGAAAAGGTGAATTAATGGGAAAAATGGAGTTGAACCTGCTTATACGTGTCTGATCGATAAA
Organism: Machaerirhynchus nigripectus; assembly: GCA_013397975.1. Lineage (NCBI taxonomy): Eukaryota > Metazoa > Chordata > Aves > Passeriformes > Dicruridae > Machaerirhynchus > Machaerirhynchus nigripectus. Next base: position 1,092,334 of record VZRQ01004165.1, on the reverse strand, counting down.
GCAGTTCATGTGCTGCCAGATACCTGCCTGTGCCTCCCTTAGCATTTCTAGAGTTAGGCCCCTAAAGCCACTTTTACAGTAAATACTTATGTAAGTGGCCTGATTTCCAGGAGCATCTCCCCTTCCTCAAAAATGAAATGCTGTCAGAAACTGCCATGTCAAGGAGAGATGCTGAAATAAAACGGCAAATAGCAGCAGAAATCATCAACACTGATTAGTATAGTCATCCTTGAGTTCTGCCTGAGCTAGTGCAGAAAACAAACTGATAGCAAAATGCAGTCCCTAATCCCAAAATTAGCTTATTGTATCAAAAAATAGAGGAGGAGCATGTGTAAGACCGATGTTTTAGGGTGGCACAGGGGCCGAACAGATGAATTAGAGCAGTGAACAGAATTCTGGTAGCAAAAATTGTTTAGAATTGCAGTTAAAATTGCATTAAGCACCTGGATAAAATTGATGTGCTATGAACCAACCAACAGAGCTTCATAGAGGAGTGTTTGGGGTGAAAGGAAGACAACACAGGCTGTGGGGGGGTCAGGAGGATTCTGAGTGTGCAACAGCATGTGGCAGGTAGGGACATGAACCAAGCAATATATTAATGGATCGGCAATCAGAGGCAAGTTAGAAAAGGCAGAAATGATAGTAATAAAAGAAAAAAAGGCAGCAGGAAAAAAAGGTATTATATTGCAATGAAGGCATATAACAAGATTATAAGTAAAGGATTAAAATTTTGGATAATGCAAGCTTTTTTTTTTTGTCTTTTCTCTTGTGGTTGTTTCTTTTAAGACTGATTTATTCAGAGAAGAGGAACTACTCCTGGACAAGAAAAAGGGACTTCCAATAACAAAACAGAAAGAGAAACTTACCCCTTATCTTTCTCTTATCTTGAGAAATATTAGAAATTATGGGGAAGGAGGGGTAGGAAAATATCAGCTGGGACCTGTTTTATTTCTTAAAAGTACAGGGGAGGAATCAAAATTGGTTGCCCCTGGGCAGATCTAGGAAGTAGTACATGGACTGCTGTACCCTAGCATCCTTCCTGCATTAGGAAAGGTAACAAAACTCTAGATTAAAAATGTCAGCAGCCTCCTTAATCTCTTGTCAAACAAGTACTGATGCTAAAAACATTAACAACAAGTTATCGGAGGGTATGTTGATATATTGCACATAAAGATCCCTTAGATCAATTTTCAAATAAACAAGCTTCCATAGCAAAAAGGGTTTATCTACGCTACCAGGTCTTTCTCCTAGGTTAATTTCTCTTCTGTGGATGGTTACAATTTGCCTGCAAAAAACTTCTGATCTCTCCTCTTCTGATTGCTGCTTGTGATACAACTGCAGCAGGAAAATAGCCCCTCAGCTGTTAGTTTCATCTCAGTTACTGTACAAGGCTGGAAATCCCTATTTGCACTTGTGTATAACACAGCCTATACAAAATGGAACCTGCGGTCATGGCAGGAAATAGTATTTTGCTGTTTAACTTATGCTTTCTGCTGGACATGGGCCAGTGATCCTGAAAATCAGTTCTGTGGGTGTCCCTGTGGCTGTGCACTGCGAAAGGGAGTTTGGGATTGAGTTTAGTCCTTGGTTCAGTCACAGAGTTCGTGTATAACCTGCTGTGGATCGGGTGATCTTCTGAGACCTCTGCACTCCTCTCTGCATCATGGGGTGAAGGTTTCCTGCTTGGCTCCTGGACACAGTGCCTGGGGCAGAGTTGCCTGAGCCTCAGCTCAACAGAGCCACAAAGAACATGTTCAGTGCCCGGAGCATATCTGAGTGGAAAAACAGGGCTTGTTCTGTAACCAAGCAGAAGGCAGACCTGAGCAGAGTAACCTCTTTGTTCTTATTGGAGATGATAATGTATTTTTAACTTTTACATCTTTGCTGAAATATGGAGTAATTGATGTCACAGTTTTGTTCTATTTTTATGGTTTTTTCTGTTGCAGTGTTTCAGTAGAAATTAAGTACTTACTTCCCATACCAGTGCTAATAAAATTGTTTGCCTTTACAGAGCTACAGGCAGCCAGCAGCCTTTATTGTCACACAACATCCTTTACCAAACACTGTGAAAGATTTCTGGAGATTAGTGTATGACTATGGCTGCACTTCTCTTGTGATGTTAAATGAAGTCGACTTAGCACAGGTTAGTTTGGAGCTCATGTTTTCCATGTACCATCGCATGCTTTAATCACTCTGCATTTACTACAAGATGAAAATGTAGAGCAGTGCAGTGACGTTACAATTATTCTCTGCTTTACAGCAACTAATCTGCACTCAGTAAAGGTTAGGTGAGATGTCTGCAGTGGAATAAGGCGATGCTCAAGTTGTAAGTTACCATTTAATGATGCCTGTTTTGCTCTGGCACAGGGCTGCCCACAATACTGGCCTGAGGAAGGGATACTGCGGTACGGCCCCATCCAAGTGGAATGCATGTCGTGTTCAATGGACTGCGACGTCATAAACCGAATTTTCAGGATATGCAATTTAACAAGAGTAAGTATTATCCTAACAACATGTGACAGAAAAATATGTCATTTTTAAAGCTCTCTAGGCTCCTGTGTTTTTTAATTTTGAATAACAGTAAAATACTAATGTTCATAAGACATTACCCAGGAAGGAGTCAGTCAAGCATTAATATCTAATACTTTTCTACAGCTACAGTACTTTTCTACACTGAGCAGAGAGAGCTTTAAGGTGAATGGACATTATTATGAAGCATTCTCCCTGATGTGTGAGAAGTATTCTGTATTCTGTTTGTTTGGTGTACAGTAAAAGAAATATTCCTGTAATGAACATGTACTGACAGGTATTTAGTTCATAGCTTTGGTAAGATGTTTTCCGTGGTGAATCAGGAACAGGAACCCTGAGGCTAATTATACAACCAGCACCTTCTCAGCCTAAGATGTGAAAACCACAACATTGAAAGGCAGATTGTGGCACCCTGCAAAACAGGGTGTGAAAAGACTCTAAAAGTTCCTCTGCCTCTAAAGGGTTCTGCCACCACTGTGCCTCGACCTACATTTATCTTTTTCTCAACTTCAATAGCAGTGCCAGTCTTGCATTCTTGTCAGCTCTTTCATACCTTGCACCATCTTGTCTTTCTGCTGTCCCGTAGTGTTTCACACTCTCGCAGCATCTTGTCAATCCCTGCTTGCCACACAGTGTTTCCTCTTTAGCTGACCTCTTATTTGCTTATTTGTGTTGCCTGCCACAAATGCTTGTGCTGCCATTCTATGTACAATTAACCAGCAATCCTTATTTTACTTACCATGACTGCTTTTTCTCTTCCATCCAATACTGGATGCAATCACCAGTTGCTAGTGTATCTTGAGTATATGTTTAACTCTCATTAATCGTGAAAGACAACTGTGAGGAAAATTGATTACTGTGTACACAAAGATTTTTCTTGTATTTTATTTTATTTTTGTTTTCTTTTATTTTGGTCACATTTTCATTTTTCTGAGGGCAAAGATCAGTTTTCATGCAGCCAGTATTTTACTCAAATTTTTATTTTGCTTATGTTCAGAATTACAAAAAACATTTTCAGCTCTTCTTGGAAACTACAGGAAACTAAGGTGTGGGCACAATGGCAAATATTACACCATAGTGCTTTTTTCTTTTATTTTGAGACTTCCTCTTTTTTTTTTTTTTTTTTTTTTTTTTTTTTTTTTTTTTTTTTTTTTTTTTTTTTTTTTTTTGGTTTGGTTTTCTTATTTTATTTTTTCCATTTCTTCTTTTCATATTATGCTTTGCTTTTCTACTCCTCTACTTCTCTCTGTCTCCCACGCCCTTTTGCTCATAAATCTTACTTTTAAAAATCTCTCTGCTCCATTCTTCCTTTTCTAAAATCCACATTTCTACTCGTTGGCTTCAGCTTCAAGAAACTAGATAGACTATTTATTCTTCCTGTTATTGAGACCTTTCTTGTGACAGTCTAATTCTATTCAAAGCTCTCCCTGTGTCACATCTAGCACATGGAAGGCTTAGAGACTGGCAGCAAGGATGTCATGATTACCACAGTCTGGCACAAAGGGAAGACTTCAAGGACAATAGTCATGTTTGTGCACCAATGTTGTTTGTTCATTTATAATGGGCTCAGTTCATGCATAGGAGCCAAAGGTCTCTCTCCTTATTTCTGAGGGTCTAAGAATTTTAAAGTAATGTTTCAAATTGATTAGTGGTGTTAAGCAAACCATAGCACATAGAATCTATGGAATCTAGGGAATTTGTTGATTTAGAATTCAGGATAGGTTACATTTTAGATTGATAAACTGTGATGTTGTCTTCAATATAGTTCCATTTTTTACCTTTTCTGACATCTTCCCTGAGCTCAAGTGGTAGAAATTAATGGAGACCCTACCATGCAATGTTTACCTGTCAGAATCTGTCCATAATATAAACACCTAGGTTTCATGTTAGTTTTATATTTTGGTTTTCTAAACTAAGATGTAAAGGTGCCGTTTTGACCTAAAGCTCTTTGATTTCCCTCAGCCACAAGAGGGCTATCTGATGGTGCAGCAGTTCCAGTATTTGGGATGGGCTTCTCACAGAGATGTACCAGCTTCCAAGAGATCCTTCTTGAAGTTGATTCTCCAGGTTGAAAAATGGCAAGAGGAATGTGAAGAAGGGGAGGGCCGGACCATCATCCATTGCCTGTGCGTAACTTGGAGAAAGTCAATTTCTGCTCTTCAAATAAATTCTTATAAATTAATTCTTGGTTTAAATTTAAGCAGTATTCTTATGGATACCTTCTTTTGCACATGCACCTGTTATTTTTCTAATACAAAAAACAAAAGTACCACTGCCTACCACTGTAGGTTGGCTTTTGGATTTTTCTGTGTCAGGTCAAAGAATGAGTATTTTGGGTGTGATACTGTAATGACACTGTGTATACCGTACATAATAGCATGTTTTTCAGGTGCGAGACCTGTACAGATCTGTTTCTTCTGCCTGGTTTCAGTAAGGAAGTCTTTTATGGACTGAGTGCCAAATAGGTGGTTTTGTCTCTCTTTTGCATAGTGTATGCTACGTTTTTTCCGAAAAGGAAGGCCTACAATATTTTGAAGGATTTAAACTGAAAACTATGGGTACATGAAATCTGAAAAAATCTCTATTACTGTACATGATACTAAAACTATTATTGGTAGATGACTGCTGGGTGCTTACCTGATACTTAAATTGGAGCTGGTTTGGGAGTTTTGAAAAGACCACATCTTTTCCCCCTAAGCAGAGAATAATCTGCCTCCTACCTTATTTAAATATAACGCTTAAAACTTAGAAATTGAATTAAGCATTTCTCCTTACTCTGAAAAAAGTCTTCTGTTTAAGTGTTCAGAGTTAACTAGTGACCCGTTTCTGCCTATGCCACCTCAAACTTAATAAGAATACCTACCTTAATTTCTTTAAAATTAAGATTAACATAGTTCAGAAATGTCCCCAAAGGTCAACAAGTTATTAAATCAGTGATGCCTTAGCATATCTGGTTGAATAATCCTCATATCATAGGTTAATTTAAGTGAGTGTCTTTCCAGAACTAAGTGGAAAATGTACTTGGCATTGAACCTGTTTTTATTATTTCTAATGTTCTACTTGCCATTGAACTTGGGAGGTTTTTTTTTAAATTATTTCTAATGCATATGTAATGTAGACTTATGGCATGGTTGGGCAGCACGATGGGCTGTAAGGGCAGAATTTAAAAGCAGTAATTGAGAGGAAGGTCAGAAAAAGCAAATGTCTTAGACCAAACCCACTGGAGCTGCGAAGAGATTGCTAAAGTCCGGTGTCCCTCTGGGACTCAGGAATCACTTGTGCTTACAGAGTGAAAGAACAGAAATGCATTTTGGATGCTCTCTTAGGCCACAGTGACATTTAGCTCTCTCTTTTCCTTGCGTACAGAAACGGCGGTGGCCGGAGCGGGATGTTCTGTGCCATCGGCATTGTGGTTGAGATGGTAAAAAGGCAGAATGTGGTGGACGTTTTCCACGCTGTGAAGACCTTGCGGAACAGTAAGCCCAACATGGTAGAAACTCCGGTAAGCACCAGCCCCGCAGGGTTACTGCAAACAGCCAGGGAGCCAGAGGCTGTCTCGTTGTGTGAGCTGCATTTTCAGTCCTGTGCCCACAAAACAGTGCAAACCTACCTTGGGCCACAAGAGGAAAGGACAGATAATTGAGTGTAAACGCAAGTCAGCATCATGAGAGGACAGGCTTAGCATTTCACGCTACTTTTCTTGTAGTGGTTGCATGCTTTTCACAGAACGCATTCTGAGTTAACAGAATGCACTTTAATTTCCCAAAATAACCCGGTCTGTTTGAAAGGAAGTTGCAGCAGGCTGTGCTCACACAAGCTGTCTTGAAATTGTACAGAGCAAGGTATTTCTCCTTGGTAGGAATAAGCTGTGAAGTACAGATTCATAGCTGGATATATGAATATTTTGCTCCTTAGTAACAACTGCTGCTTTGAAAGTTGTACTGAATAATTATAATCTTTGTTACTCAGATTTGTAGTAGTCAAAATGATACCTCAGAACTTTAAAATCAAACACTTGAATCTAGTATGTTGCAAATGAATATATAAAATCATTTAGGTTGCAAAAGATCCTTAAGATCATTGAGTGTGACGGTTATATAATAAACAATATAAACAATAAACTAATATAAACAATATGAGCCTGAATTAACAAAACTGCAAGACTAAATATCTGTATGTACATTGCCAGAACTCAAAATAATCTTCTGGTTAATCTTTATGCATGCAGTATGAATGCCTAGGTATTTCAACATTTGCTTCAGTCAGAAAAACTGAACATTAAGGACTGGAAGGTCCTTAAAATATTCTCCCACATGGATGTTTTTCCTTTTTGTAGGTGAATGAAAGCAGGTTATATAGTGTTTGGGAGTTCCTGCCATTTGAGTCTCACACTGCCAGCTGCCAGTGTCACTTTTCAGCCAGATGGCTGCCTACAGCATAAAAATCAGGGATGCCAATCGAAATTAAAAACATTTAGTAGTTTACGCATAGTGGAAATTGCTTCTGACCCTGTGAACTTGCATATTGTGCAAAATGGCTGGAGCTGCCTCTTCCCATATTCCCCTTTTCTCCAGGTGTCCGTGTTTGCTTAATATTGAATAGCTTCTGTGGCATGATTCTCTTAATCATTGTGCATCACTTCTATCCTTTGCCACCACATAAATTAAGATGGTTAGCATGTTAACAGATAGAACATCCTGTAGCAGCAGTGGCACTGGGCTAGGTATTGCTGCTTTTGCCGCAAATGCTTTGCATTCTCCTGTGCCACAGACATCTGAGGCACAACATATTGAATTGCTGCCTGGATTTCAGTTCACTGCTGTCAAGAAAACAGGTCAGATCACACAGAAAATTTTTTGTGTCTCTGTAAAGGGAGGCCAAGGTAGATTGTGTTTGTTTCTGATAAATGCTCTGCAAACTTATATTGCATTTCAAAATAGTCCTGAATTCCAGTGTAGCTTTACACTGAACTTGCTACATTTTTTTAGGTATGTGTTGGTGTTGTGTGGATTTTTTTTCCGAACTCTTGAACAGCAGAAGCTGTTGAGTCGTTAGTTAGAAAACAAACCAGGAAAACCACTATACAGCACCATCATGTGCCCTACATTCAGCAACAGGATCAGATAACAACAGTGAGCACTGCAATAGAGCCTTTAAGATATCCCCACAACTTCCTGTTAATGCATCACGCTATCTTCCTTTGCAAACAAAAATAAATCACAAAGGCAGATTTGGTTTTTTCAAGTCGTAAGGAAAATAGACATCAAATTAATTTCCTTTGTTTTATTTCTTTGTCCTCTCCCTCTCTGCTCTCTCCTTCTTTCTCCCCATCTCCCAGCATCAGCTCTCAAGAGCAGCACAGTTGAGGAGAAATAATACCCACAATGAGGTTCTGAGCTTTAACTTCTCTTTTAAATGTGCATCTGATATTTTGGATGCTACATCAGCAGGGCTGTACCAGTGGGCTTTGGACCCCGTGCAGCTCTGTGTCATGGCTCAGTATTTCCCATCCATTCTCTGGCTGCTCAAGCAGCAGGCACCAGTTACTGCTCAGCATCAGCTAACTCAAATAGAAGTGGTGTTTCAGAGTCGAGGTGCTTTCACTGCAAGAATGCTCTGACTGAGAGGAGAGCTTTTCATGTTTGATGAACCAGTTCAGAAGCTGAAAAAATCAGAGAAGCACATCATTTCTTTCCATGGTCAGGGTCCTTTTCCACTTCATTGGTTAGGGTGAGTTTTTAAATCAGAGCTGGTAATATACTTGTGTAATAGGTGGGAAAAATAGAAAATCCAAGCCTGTCTGGCTTACTAGTTAGCAAAGGATGTTCTCGGTTATAGATATTGCTACTGAGATTTTAGATTTTAATGTAACTTCTGTTTCTGTTTCCCCTTAAAGGAGCAATATCGTTTCTGCTACGATGTTGCGCTGGAGTACCTGGAATCCTCTTAGTCAGAAGGGATGTGACGAAGTTCACCAAATATATGAATCTAAATAAGCTGTTTTGACAACAGTTCTTGATCCTGTGAAGAAAGACTTTAGGGGAAGAGGGGGGTGGGAGGGATTTTAAATTTTAAATGCAAAGTATTTTTCTTATGAAGTTGTGTATCTTAATAAAAGAACTCAATCTGTTTCTATGCTTGTATACAGTATCAACATTTAGTGCCACATAAATACTATTTAATGAAACCCAGAGTCAGAAGAGATTTGCTCAAATTAGGACCTTCTCGTGTGTGTATATGCAGCCGTCTCTCAAATGCAGTAGAGCGACCATCTGTTGCATGTATCAATATTTCCTATATGGTATTATTTTTTTTCTTTTGATACATTGTTAAATTACAATAACAGTGCAGATTGATAGTAAGGTTCATTCTTTATACGTTTCAAGTGTTGCATATATATATTATATATAGTAAAAGAAAAACTGGCTTATTTTGTTTTAATGTGCAATGATGGCTGGATCACATAAAGATCTTTATAAAGAAACTTAAACATAAGCCAAAGACTCAAGTGTAAATATGTCTATATGGAGAAAGCACATGTATTTATTGTTTACTTGCATTCCTTTTTTGATGGCTGAGAAAAAGAAGAATCATTTTTCTTGAAGAAAGCTTTTTTTGCTGAAATCAAGTGTAAACAATTTTTGTAGTTTATTTTTTGTATGTTTTAGTGTAAGTAGAAGACATACTTTTTATGCATAGACCAAGAAACATTGGTATAGTGTTTTTGTTGTGTACATGCTTGTGATTCAAATTCATGTAAACAACTTGATAATAGAAGGTCTTTAAGTACAGGACCAAAATCTAAACATTTTCCTGAAAATGTATAGTTTTTCACAGTTGCATTAGTTAAGTACTGGTCAAAAAACTATGTAAGGAAGTACACACTTCAAAATGGCCTTGCCTATGACTTGCACAATATTGGAAGAAATTTTTAAGATCCATTGAAATTGTACAGGAACCAATTGTTTAAAAAATATTGAAGCACAGATCAACAGGAGAACTGTGACACAAATAGATGGGTCTGCATATGCCCTTCAGGGTAAAAAAGTATTTGTTTAGCAAATTGTAAAATTAAGCAATGTTAATTTGATGTTTACAAACATGTAAGCTTTGCTTCCAAGAAAGCAAAATTTGAATAAACCAATGCCAGATTCTGATTATTGTTGTGGTGTACAAAATATTACTTTGCTTTTGCTTAGCTTGCATCCATTTTTTCACAAAGTTTCCTCTGTATTACCAGCTAAAATCATTCCAGTCTCTTCTTGGTCACTTTTAGAACTGACAGTAAAGTGCTATGGTGCTTTTAAATATTCTGTAAAGTAAGAGTGAACTAAGTTTTTATTTAAAGATTGTTTTATATTCTTTTCCTACTTTGATACCCTCTCACTGTCTTTGTTAAGGAGTCATTCTTGTCTGGAAAATCAATTATATAGATAAGGAAAATCTCAAAAGGAAGTTGTGTTATTTTTCACCCTGGTGTTTCAGGGAGTATGTCATAAGCCTCCATGTCATCTGTATGTCCTAAGTTTCTTCCTTCAGATACATGGAATTATCCATTCAATGCTATAAACGGCAAAGGAATATTTAGAGAAACATTGCTTCTCAGATTTTTTTTTCCATGCCTCCCTCTGTACTGCATAGCTCCACCTCTTTCAGCTCTAAACCACTTTTTATTTTTGTCACCCACTGTTAATTCCTACTTATGAACAGCAAGGTAAATAAATAAGGTTTGAAAATGCTCACTGAGTCTGGTTTCTTAACACTCAAATTGCCCTATTTTTTCTTCTGCCACACTGGAAAGTGAATTATAACTTACATGCTTTGTAACATTCTAATCCTTCCCTGTGAGGAAATGGCATTCAAGTAACTTTGGCAGTGAAAGTGCTGGGTCTGTTACCTAGAGCTGACTGTCTGGTCACCACATTTTGTGGAAACAACACGCCTGATGCATCCTGCCTGTTAGACATCTGTCTGGCACTAAATGATTTTGACTGTGGAAAAATCTTCCTCTGTTGTCTGTAAAGGATGTTGAGAAGATTAGTCTAGAAGTCTAGATTAATTTTGTGACAGACAAGATGAGTAGCTCTTAGGACAGTGGAATGCAAAAGCCACATTGTATACTGCCCAGAATAATATTTCTCTTTTGGGTGGAGATTTTTTTTGGAGAGCTGCTGTGTTTGGGACAGTGGGGTCCATCCCCATCAGAATTTCATAATCCTGGTTAAGATCTTTGAGTCCAGTTTCCACTGGACATTAGGCATGACTGGTGCAAGTGCCAGTATAAATCCTGGAACTGCAGCACAATGATCCTGCAAAAGAGTCTTCCCTGGGAGTATCCCCCTTGGCTAGAAGATATTATAGCTGCCACTGGTTATTCTGCAGAGGGGAACTCTGCCAGTGTTCAAGTACTCTGAGAGTCACGTAATTTCTGTAATTGTTTCTGACTGTGGTGATCTAAAGAGCTTTTGCAATAGCTTGTGATTGAAAAATTTCTGGGAAATTCTTCCTGGCAAGGTCAGAGAAAAGCATGCAGAGGGAATATGGTATGTGAGATGCAGATCAGAAATATCATTCTCCAGTAACAGTATCTCTTGGGGGGTCTCTTAGGCAAAAGATAATATTAGAATGTGCTTTTTAGTATAAAATCAGAAGGGACAGATTGTGCAGCTCTTTCCCCTCTCTTACCTCACCCAGTGTCAGCAAATGCCAGCTTTGTTTTCTGAGGGTACCAGCTCTGTTACCCCAGATAAATGCTGCTCCAGTATACTTTTCTTACACCCATAGGAGAAAAGAAAGGGAAGTGAGGGGACTGAAAACCTGACCCGAAAGAGAACACAAAAAGAGTGTGCAGTGGAAGAATATGTGTTTTCCTAAACTTGGACACTTGAAGAGGGAAATCTTTCACTCCCTGAGGTGGTGAAAAGCCACCGGCACCAGTATCGCAATGTGCCAGCAGCTCCTAACCTGGAGTGGTCCATAGGTTTCAAGACTCCTCAAAATCTTTCTGCTTGCTACTATCCTTGCTGAAAAACTAGCACAGACTCAGTCAAGTGGCCAAAGCCTGCAGAGTGCATTGTCTCTGCTTTCCTCAGCAGCATGAAGTGAAAGCTGGATTCACACACGCGGTAAATACAGAAAGCAAATGGGCATCAAGGCAGAGTACAAAGAAGCGCAAAAGGCTTCATCTATGGAGGTATGTGAGATGATTCAAATTTGAAATTAAGTTGCAACTGTTTTAATATCACATAATGAAAGTAACCAAAGGAAAGTGCAAGTTCCCAAAAACATGGTTGTTATGTGCAATAAGTTATTCTTTGCTCTAAAACTGAGAAGTGTCCAGGGTCCTGCTCTGTGTAGCTGTTAGTGGAAGGAGTTCTGTGAAGCCACTTGGATGGCTTTGGTTCATTTTCTATAGGCCAGTAATCAAAAAGGTAACTTAGGAATGTGTTGAAATTATCTAAATTTTCCCACAATAACCAGATCTTAGGATCCAACACTGAAGAACCATAGAAGTCATCAAACACCTTGGAAGTGTTTAAAGCAGTGTAAATGATATGGAATAGCCACTAAACCTCAACACCCTGTATAGTGAGAGGCTTTCTCTTTTTTTCTTTTAGCCTTCTGAATCTGCCTTCCCTGTTCATAGTGACCTAACTCCAGCAGAAAGAGGTGTGAGAAGACTCAGATTTTGACCTTTTATCTGGGTCCTGAGAGATCAGACCCCAGCTGGTTGATGAGATCCTAGTATTTACATTTCCTGCTTCCTGGGTAAATGATGCCATCAGGAAACAACTTGGGAAGAGGTTTTGCCTTCCTGGAAAACAGTCACTGGCATATGAGTTTGTAGCTTGAAGCTTAGTATCTCCAGTATATGCAAGCAGTTACTGGGATTTATTTCATTTGGGAAGTTGCTCAGTTAATATATTTACTTAGTTTATGCTATGTCCTACATACTACATTAAGAAACAGAAGATTCCTTCGAGAAACATGAAAGCCAAAGCTACTGCAGGAGTGTGCTCTTTCAAACCAATTAAAAATTTCCAAAATCAAAGGTCTAAAAAAAGCAGACTGGGTAAGCAATTGTAGGCAAGTACTTTGTCATTGAGCCTCAAGTGTGAATTGAAATGTTAAAGTACAAGGAAGGGACAGCCTGAGAAAAAACGTTGCAGAATCATTGCATGGCCAGGCCACCTGGACTGACAAATGACTGTATAAAGGGCCTCTTTTAAACTTCACTCTGCGGCAGTGTCAGAAGAAACTCTGAGATCTCGAAATAAATGTAAAAGCTGCTTTTATAGTGCTCTGCTCTGTACTGAAAAGTAACTCATTTTCTGCTGTACTTTCCTGTGTCACGTAGAGGTCTGAATTGAGTAAAGTGATCCTAATCTCACAAAAGAACCTTTGTGTTGGTTTATTGCTAGTGGTCTTTGTTAAGCAGTCAAAGATCTTGTAACCTCTGCAAATCCAGGATAGTCAAGGGTATCTGTGAATACTCACCTATGCCATTAGTTTCTGGGGTTGAATAATCTGCTGAGATTGTGTGTACTGAGAATGAGACTTTGAAAATATGCAGAGATTTAGTCCCATTAATTTTCCTTCAACTTTATGCACAAAAATCTTTGTTATTTTTTAACTAGGGACTCTGTTTGAGCACACATTGAGACACTGAGAATAGAGAGGTGTTTTTAAATTAGTTTAAACTTCCTGGAGGTTTTTGCTTTAAGCTTGAGTAAAAGGATGATGTGAGATTGTGGTAGTGGTTGACAGGCATGAAAGTTATTTTGGCCCATGCTTCTCAGAAATTAATTCTTTCCCTGCTGTTGGGTTTAGAGTCCTAATTTATGCAGAGATTGCCATGTATGATGACAGGCACAATAGGATGCTTACCTAATAATAATGTTTATTAACTGTGTCTTGGCCAACAAAGAACAGATGTTTTTATGCTGTGTTGAGATACAACAGCTTGATTTCAATAGTCTTTTGTAACGCCTTCTAGCTTCCATCTGGATCAGAAAATAGTCCCTCACTTCGCAAATTACATCAAGATAAATTTGAAATCTCCATATGCTCAGAGATTTTTCAAATCTCCTCTAAGTAAAAGAGAAAAAAAGAAGTCTATGTTAAAAAAATCAGCAAAAAAGTCTGTCTACTAGACATGGAAGCAGAACATGATCTTTCTTGCAAGCTTTGGAGTATCCCAGAGCTTTTTGGTAAAGAGCACAAGAAAGGGCATGTGGCAAAACACAGTACCTCCAGACTGTGATAATATCTCTGCATTTTCCTGCCAGGTGCAAAGCGTTGTGAGCACTTTCCATTTCTCAGTGCAAAACTTTTGTCTTTCTTTTGTGTATCTAATCTTCTAGAATAGTATCTGAAATGACACAGTATTTTGCAGAGTTCTGAAAAGTTGAAGAAAGTGAATGTCTTTTTGCATTCTGATAACAAACACGGAACCAAAGATTTCAGTATCTTTGGGGTTTCTCTCTCAAGATAATCACAGTGAGTTGTTTTTTGTAGTAGCCATAAAGTCAAGCTATAAGTTTCATGAAAGTTTTGGGAGACATTTGTTTTGCTTAACTCCCAGCAGATGAAATCAGACTTTGTTTGTGATCAAGGACATTAAACTACTTAATATTCTCTTAGTCTTTCTGACCCACTTGCTGTATCCAAGAACAGGCACAATAAATAGCCCATCTGGAGCCATCGTCTGAACTATCTTCAGCACAGAAGATAGCTGGTGCTGTAGCCTTTTTCCTCACTTTCAGGGTGAAGTTGTTACGAAACTCCCTGATAATCCAGGTTAACATTGCAAAATTGCCTCTGTGTACTGAAAATGCTTGAAACCCCCTGCTCAAGGGGTGTATGCATTCATTTTAAACTAGGTGAAAATCATAGGAAGCTCTGCAACCTTTTCTGTTGCACAAAATCTATCATTGAAGCTTGGGTTGGTGCGGTTTAAACTCTACAAAAAGGTTGCTGCTTGGTTTCATCTCCTGAAATGATCAAGGTTTCCAGCTTACCATGCAATTAGAAATACAGCAGCAGTTCACATAGGTCAGACTTCTTCAGGGATGAGGATAAAACAGAGAATAAAAGCATTAAGCATATGGTAGGTTCTTCTAATATTTCTCCCCCAGTCAGACGAGGTGGTTCAGCTAGTGTGACAGTGAGCTGTAATTACAGCTGTGAGAAAATAACTGTGGTTTTGTCTGTGGCAGAGGCTTTAAAAAATTTCTTTAAGAAAACAGGGAAGGAGTGCAGGCTTTGTTTCTATTTCAATGTGCCTTCCTTTCAGGCACTTGTTTACTTCAAATAATAGCCTTGCTTTACATAGACCCCTTCTAGATTATAGTCCTTTAAGCAGTCAGAATCACAGCCTGCATCAGTCTCTGTCCTTAAATACCAGCAAGCTATTGGTATGTGGATTAAAGGTAGCAGGGAGGAGTGTGATGAGTCCTATAGTATATTCAGGGGGTGACTACAATGGCAGAGGCTTAAGGAATAGGCCTTTAGCTTTTGCACTGGGGGATTTATAAACTTTGTGCAAGAGACAGAGAACAAAATAGTCCGTGAACTGACTGGGATCAGCACAAAGAGAGGAATCTTGTTCACCAGTTAGTTGGCAGCAGCATAGAAAGCACTGGCTTTGGATGTAAGGATAGGCAGGATGGAAATGATAAAAACCTGGACAAGATTAGAACTTCCCCAAAAGAATGCAGTTATGAAATATATGGAAGGATATAAAAATCCTGACTGCTTCAGTCAGTGAAAAAGTTTCAAATATTGAGTAAATGTCATGTTTGTGGTCAAGGAAGATTGAACAATTGATTTAAACCACTGAGGATAAAAGATGCTGAGCAAGGGACAGGGCCAAGGAAAGAAATGGGCAATTTAAGTGAGCAGACCTTCAATAAAGGACATTTCTGCAGTGGTATTCTGAAATATTAAAAAAATAATAATGCCACAAAACCAGGCTTAGCACAGGCAAGAAGCTTGAAGATCTGGTCACATGCCTCATTTTATGACCTAGGAACTCCAGTAGGTTTTTGGAGTCAGTCTGCCTTGAAGCCCACAAGGTGCAATTTTGGTAATACCATATTGGTTGATGCCGATCAAGAAAAGAACAATGCTGCAACACTGAACATGGTCTCTCCTCTTGGTTCTGAGGACAAGCCACAAATGAGAAGTAAAGTAAATGTGACAGGAATTTATAGCTCAGGTGAGATTTCACAGGGGTGGTCTCAGCCCCTACTTCACTGCCAAGTCAGAGCCAAATGTTACTGTGCAGGCTTCCTTTCGATGCTTGTTTCTTAGCGTAATTATATATGTTTACATATAAAATATAATTTTCATTTCTTAGAAGAAGAAAATTTATACTGAGACAAGCAACATCAGAGATTGGGGTTGAGAAGGGAGAGCATTTTTGGGAGAGCACTCTGAGAGGCCGGTGCTTTACTGTGTCCTCCAGGGAGCCACAGTAAAGGAAGATTTCAAAGCATGAGAAGACTTATGAGGGTCCCGAAAAACAGAAGCAAACTTGATAAAGGAATAGCTTCACAGTCCTACATGATTTAGCATTTGGGGAAAATTACAAAAATTGGACTGGGGAGGGGCACATGCTGTGCAAGTTGGTCTGAGTTTACAGTGCAGCACATAAAAAAAAAAAAAATTGAATTATCAGATAGCCCTGGGAAAAACAGAGATTAGAATGTGACAATTATTTTGTTGATATACAAATACAAGTCTGCATTTTCCACGTCTTAACTTTTAAGACTTTAAGTAACACACCTGCATGGTCGTGCAAAGACTCCTCACAGTACCATGATGTCCTGATCTTGCTCATTACTTTGCCAGGAGTTGTCTATTCTGAACTTGTCACAGGCACACAAACAAGGAAGACAGATACTCATCTCTTTTCAAGCCTGTGTGGTTTTTAGACTAGATTCTATACTCTTACCTGATCATTTTTCTTTTCTTCCAACAGCATATGTAAATTGACTGGGATCTAGCAAAAGGACATTGTATATGTTGCTCAATTTTGTTGTTTTGGTTTTTTTTTTTAATTATTGTTTTCACTGATGTTTTTTTACTCAGCCCAGGCTGAAGCAAACCAAGCATGAATGGAACATGGTATTACCTCTGTAATGCATTTCAACTTTCCAGCAGAAACAATTTCAACAGGTAGTTCCAAATTTACACTAAATACCTGGACCAACACATCCCACCCACTAAATTCATCTGAGGTCAGCTGGCACCTCTGAAAGCAAGCTTTTTGCCGCTGAGGCTTTTAAGCAGGATGACAATGACTTAATTCCAAAGTGAAACCACTGCAGCTGGTCTTTTGCTCCTTCCAGTGCTTCTTTGGGGTGGGGAGGAGGTGAAAAAGCCTGCTCCTTTCCAATTCTTTAAAGGTGTCTCCAAGTCTTTAAAGGTCTGTGGGCTTTAAAACAATATGAAAGAACATAAGAAGAACTTTGGTAAGTGATATATTTAGGGTGTTTGCTTTTACAAAGATTCACCCAGCAATGTATGGGGGCAGGTTGGTTAACTCCCCAGAAGATCCTAGGTCTTAAGGGAAAGGAAACAGGAATATCTGGGTGCACGTACTCCAGCATGTGTGGTGTAACTGACTTTCTGTCATGGTAGTTCTTGAAATGTGCTACTGTGAAGTGATTTTTAAATGAAACTGGAAAATTAACTAGTCAAAGGAGTATGGCAAAAATAACTTTCCCACATGCACCTTCCAGTAACATTACTGTCTCTGGTGTCCACGTGGAAGCTGGGAGACATACTCCTGTGTCTTTGCCATGGGGCTGGGTTAGAACACACAGCCTGGGCACAGAAAATAATGTTTTATCTATTCAAATTTATTTTAGTATTCAGAAATACAGTGTTCTGGGAAAACCATAACTGCCCAAAACAGGGTGATGCACTCCCAAGTTACAAGCATCTTTTGAGCTGATTGCTCTTTTTGCTCCTGTCCAAGCCAGGAGAGAGGACAACCCAAGGGCATAGCTCATGAATAGGGCATGCTTGGATGGACAAGGGGCTCTAGTTATCTGCTAGGAAGCACCCTCAGCTGTGCCCTAAGACTGAAATCAGAAAATTATCTTTAGCATTTCTTTTCAATCTTGGGGCTGGTTTGTTTTGGGGTTTGTTATTGGTTTTGAGTTTTTGGGGTTCTTTTTTTGCTGTGACTCTGCTTGCTTTGATTTTATGTTATTTTCTCTTCTAGGAAGAGTTTGAGTTTTTGGACTGGATGGTTTTTTCCCCTTTTATTAGAACCTTCTCTTATATGATATATTAAATCTTCCTTGGCAAGCTCATCTTTAGCTATATTGCATTGGTGGGTTTTGTAGGTGAGCAAAGAGCAGAATTCAGAAAAAGAAATTTCCAAAATACATTGTAAAATGGACTTTAGTGAAGTGATGGCTTTGCAGATGTCATCCTTTAACCCTGGGAAGCCTGAATTAATTTGTTGACATAGTTCTACAAGAACACGTAGATACTTTCCTCAAAGAGATGTGGAGGGAGCTGCAGACTTTAATTTTTCAAAAAGGATCTACCTATTCATGCTGGCTGTGTGTTAAATCTCACATCATGCTAAGCACCAAAAGATCCAGGATGCTGTAGTGCCCACAGGCTCTCAGCATCCCCTGGCTCAGGGGACTCTGGCAGTATGGTGAAGGGAAGAAAGGAAGAAAGGAGAAGGGTCCAACTGCTGTGCTGTATGCTTCATCCAGGAGAACATGTGCTAAGAACACATTGAAGGAGATGCCCAAGGGTCACAAATGCTCTTGGATGTCAAATAAATGTACATGCAACAAACTGAAATCAAGATGAAAGGCTGGCAGAAGGACTTATACTCCGAAGTGAGAGCCCCGGGATGTTTCCTTACAGACTGTTTAAAATCTTAGATAATTTACATGAAGTTTCTGGAGAAAGAAAGGGCCTTGGCTGCATCACAATATATGTTCCATATGGCAAAGCTGCCTACAAGAAGAAATGGATGCAGTGTGTGCTACTCAGTAAGTTACCATTTTACATGAGAAGTAATGAGATTTATTTAATTTGGTGAACCTTCAAATGGAGAACCTTCTGGACTATTTTGATAGGAGAGGGCTAAAATACACACCAAAAAAAGGTTAAAATAAATGCTACCTACGGATTCTTCAAGAAAAAGATCTTTTTGTGGTCTTTATATAGATTGTTTTGGAGAAGAACCCCAGTGCTCTTTCCTCCTCCCCAGGTGGGAAGACAGGCTTATTGACCAATTTGATAAGGAAAACACATTTGTTTTCCAGCAGTTTTCCCAAACGGGTCTCTGAAGTCTTGACTTCTCACAGTGGGAAGTGCACTGCATGCTCTTAGTGATATCCCTGCTCATCACAGGCTGCCACAAGGATGATGACTCTGCAGGACTGGGAAAGATGTTGGCCAGCAGCCATCTCTTGCATGAGGTAGAGGATGCAACCTGTGCCACCACTGAGGGCATTAGAGGGGTTTTGGTGACAACCCTATTTATGATAATGGTACCAGGAATGGCAGAAAAAGCAGCATTCTGCTCTTGGAGAAACAGGACTGGAAGAGAAAAAGAAGGGGATGCTTATGTTTGCTTGTTGTGAAGTAAATGTACATTGTTTATGGTGCTCTCAGATTTTTTTAATGACCAAATGTACTGGATTCTGCATTAATTTATAAGCTGAGATCCTTCCCTGAAACTAAAAAACTTTATGGTTGATAAGTAAACAAAAAGCATGATACAAACATGAAATAAAGCACTTGTATCTGTGCTTGTGATGAAATGTAGACAAACCTCATCTCAGCTGGAACAAATACAGCCTTCAGTCCACCATCCCTAGGGATAAGGAGTCATGAGGTCAGACTGAGAACTCCCTAGGCCTTCTCTTCTCCCATGGGCTGAAACTCTGGCAGGTGCCAGCCCAAGAGTCTGGCTGCCTCTTCAAATAAAAGCAACCCTTAACCTCTTCATTTCAGATCTTAATTTTCCTGCAGCTTTCTTAGAGTTTTCCAAATTCCTTCATCTATGTTCAAATTGCCTGTGTATTTAATTAAAAAGATAAAAACCAACAAAACCCAAAACAAAAACAAAACAAAACAAAACAAAACAAAACAAAAAACACCAAAAAAACCAACAAAACAAAAAGAAAAACCAAAAGGCCTCCAAGAAAGAAGTCCACTTCCGATAAAACTATCACTGATACTTTTATACTGCTTCTCCTTAAGAAAGTGCAAGGGACACCTGGAACAAGACCATAGATGCAAAACACTGAGGCAGCAAATACATCTGAGTTTTCATATGGTAAATTATAATGACAACCAAAATGCCTCGCAGCAGGGTAATATCAGTGCCTTGGAAAAGGTAGGAAATTATAGCCAATTTCACTGATATGTTGGCAAGTGTTAACTGCATTTTATATGAAACCTTTGTTCTTTAATGAAACACAGCTTTCCTGCAGAAACAATTGCTTTTAGATTCAGCTTCATACACAGAATGGAAGTAGTTACAATTAAGTTTGTTCTTCAGCTTTCTAAAGCTGTTTCTAAAATAGGGCAAATAAAATTGTGTTCTTGACAAACTATCTTTCTGTAGACCTTTTAGAAAGACTCCCATTAATGATGAAAAGAAGAAAAAATAGGAAAAGGAAAGAAAAGAACAAAAGATAAAGAAAGACAAAAAGAAAAGAGAAAGAATCAAAGAGCAAGCAAGCTTGGGTTTGTAAGCATTTTCAAATGACAGCTGGTATTTCAGTTCCAATAAAAATGAGCAAACACATTCAGCGCCACCAATTCATCATTACCTTGAAATTCAGACAAGTCTGTCATTTAAGATAAATATTAAGGATGAAAAAATATTCGAGGTAACCATTATTAAACTAAATGTTTTGTTGATTTCTTTTACCGGCTGTTTAGGCTAAACTGTGGTTTTTAATGCTCCCATATGGAGGAGTTGTTAGTGCTCTTTCTTCTGGTAGTGTAGACATTAGGGAGGTAAGGAGTGCGAGATGCCCATTTTCATTATAGTTCTGTTAAAGCTCTTTGCTGTCAGGAAAAGTCAGACTGTTTTGCTTTCCTTCTGTAGAAAATTGACAGTTGATAGGTGAAACTTCAGGAACAATTAGTGGAAATAGCTATGTAAATTCCATTCGGGGAATCAATCTTTCACAAATATATTTAAATGAATGCAGTGTCCTTTTTTTGAACAGTGACAAGGTGCAAAAAGATTATTTTGGATTCCTTTACCAGCATCTAGAAACCTACATTGCCTCTTTAAATATAAATTACAGCCCACCCCACTCAAGAAATCACAAAGGGAGAGAACGATATTTGAAATTAATTCAAAAATTTCTCCTACGTGTCTCCAGCTGTCAAAAATGCATTGAAGATATGCCAAATATATTTCAAAACACTTTCTGTAATTTGAAGATATCTCAAGTAATTTTTACTCCCAAAATATTTCCTCCATCTTTAATGGACCCATACTTCTCCCTAAAGCTGTAGGATGTCTTTTTATTTAGGTCCCTCCAATCTTTTTTCCTTCCCCACAAAAAAAAAAAAAAAAAAAAAAAA
>VZRQ01004165.1:948797-1071188 GCA_013397975.1 Machaerirhynchus nigripectus | reverse complement strand
AAAAGAAAAAAAAAGAAGAAAAAAAAAAAAAAGAAGCCAACAATCCATAGAAACCAGATAGACAACGAAATTTACACAGTTTGGGTGTTGAGTTGGGAGCTTGTGTTTGACTTTTTTCTTCTTTTTTTTTAACAAAGAATAAAAAAGGGTTTTTTTCCTAGAGTTTATTTTTTAGAAAGAGTAAACATTGGTACTGTGGTGAGAGGACTCAGGCTGGGTTTTAGGGATCAGGACTCATGATCACGGCTTTGCCATAGATTTTCCATGTAGCGCAGGTTATGTTGTAAGATCTCTGCTTTGAGTCTACTCAAGCAGAATGATACCCCCAAACTGAGTATGGAAGATTAGAACCCAAATATACTTAATATCTGCTTAGCCACTGGAACACTGAAAATGCCTGAATAGATTTTGCAGTGTGATGCCATGCACAGATCAATAAATATTTCCATTGGAAGAGTGAGTTCATGTTCTGTGCTGTCACATAAAAAGTGGTAGCACTGGCTGAAGATCGCTTGGATGGCTCATTTTGTATAAACAGTCATTTTGGCAGGTGCCTCTTTGTATTGGAACTCCTTCTGTATTAAACATTTGCATTCTGCTTTATCTTCAAAATACTTTATAAACACTTCAGTATCAATCATCTTAATACATTTATAAAGACAGGTAGCATTAATACCTGTCAATAGATGGGGGAATTTTTAGCTTGAGACTCTATACTCTCAATGCTATTTTTAGCTTTCAGTCTATCCTGGCCCAGAGCTCAGAAATCTCAAAGAGGGTCCTTTTCTCTGTGGTTGAACAAAGCATTGGCAAAGCTGCCTGCCTCTGCAGCACTCGAACCTTTCAGGGGGTTGAGTGTTCAATACGTAGATGGTGCTAACACTTTAAATGCATTCATTAAGGCCATTATTCTAATCATACTTACCAACAGCTGGGGAGAGGTTTCTGGAGATATATTTTCTATAATTTACTGGTGTATGCAGAGCTATTACCCTTTGTTGAAGAAACTTTGGAAAACTTCGTGTCAATATTCTTCACAAGACTGTAACTTGAAATGCTGTTATAAGCAAGATGTTTCTATGGGAAGCCACAACCAGCTGAAAGCCATAACTCTTCCTTGTTAAGAATCTACTCCAACTTCTATTAAAATCAATGAAAAGATCTTTCTGACTCTGGCAGGTACAGAATTGCTCAATAAAATGTAGAAAATACCCACAGGTTATTATTGTTCAGTCCATAAAAAGTCAGCCAAAAACTTACTATTTTTCACAATGTAATGTGTGTACATGGGCTTCAATTCTTTTAAAAGCACTGGGGGATCCTGGTTCTTCAATAGACTGTTCACTGGAGTCAAACATTGGCGAATAACCCTGTGGGCTCAGGAGCTTTTACTAACAGTCTTTTGTTCATACCTGCTAAGGCATTTAAATTTCATTCGAAGAGCATGTCTAAGATGTCTCTGTCAAACTGTAAGGAAATGTCAAAGAACTCAAAATGTAGTTCCTGAAAATATAAAGGAAAGCTCACAATAAAATCACAGGGCATTAAAATGGTCCAAGATTTTAGAGCCAGGAAGCACCAAAATTCAGAAGGGTGACCACCTGCTTTGTGAAGGTGTTAGGATTTTCAACACAATCATTTTTATACCAAGTGCAAAAACTTGGAGCAGAGCAAGATCATATTTTTAGAAAGGCAGATTTTATCTTTATCTGCGGACTTCAACTGATGGTGAAGCAGTATAAAATTCTGTGGGTAATGATCCTTGCTTTTTACATGGCTCTTTATTTTAATTTCCAGCAGGATCTTTCTCTGCCTCTGTCTCCAGATTTGAAAGGTCCTACACCTGAATTGACTCATCCTAGGGGGAGTGTGAGCAGTGGCTGTCCACAGAAGAAAGAATGTCGAAAAAAAAGTAAAAAAAATTAAAACAGCTTTCTGGGGTCAGTGAAATATTCTGTGCAATGAGTGCTGTATATTTTCTGGTAAAGTTAGAAGCAATTGTTGCAGCTGCTGGAGGATAAGTAACCTAAATATTAGGCTAAAAAATTTAGGTTTCTTTGGCTAGAATGATTTCAGTGCTTAAGAGCTGATCACCTTTGGCTTTATTGGGCAATTAATCCTATCCACCTATACACACTGAAGTGGCAGAAAAAGCTTGTACACAAAGACCCACCCATCATGTTGTAACTCATTTTACCACAGCTCAAATTTCAGTCAGGTCTTTAGCCAGTCCTGCCTCTGTCTCTCTGGGACTAATCCAGTATGCCATTGTAGGGGTTAGATTTTTTCTCATTGGGGACAGTTTGTTCAAGCTGCTGCGACCATCATTTTACATCACAAGGGCCATTGGAAAGGCACAGTTGTCAGTTCAGTGTTGTGCTTCTTGGGTTGGTGGTGTGAAACCTGAGTGATGTTACCAGGACCAGTGTGGATTAGGAGAGGAAGACCACAGCTCCTGAAAGTCTCTGGAGCTTCTTTTAATGCTCAGTTCACCTCTGGAGCAGTTAAATATAATAGTGTTCACCTGACTTTGTTATTGAGACCATAGATTCTGATAAATGAAGGGTGACACTACAGCTAATCACCCATAGGAATAGATGACCTCTCTCCTTTTCTTTATCAGAATTGTTCTTGATGGTGTCGTAGAGTCCTTTATTTATTCAAGGCCTAAACCTTCTAGGAGTCCACTTGTTCCCTTGGGAGATTATTTCACAGCTCAATGCACCTGTGTCAAGGAGGATTCCCTACAGCTTAGTCTGACTCTATTTTTAATGACAGGTGGAGTTTCTACCTTTTTCCTGCTTCCGGCCAGGCCAGGGTTCATTTTTTTACAGTAGCCATGGCCAGGACACTGAGGTTATTCTATATCACCTCACATCATTGCTGGGGGAGGGGAAAAGGGGCTCCTGCTTCCAAGGAGAAGGGGTTCCTTCTCATCAAAATAAATATAGCAGGGGACCATCTGGTATTGTTTATTGTTGCAGGATCTGCGATGAGCATTTTACATGTGAATGACTCTCTCTTTTGTATACTTTATTATTAATTTTGTTGTTCTTACTGTTGATTTTCTTATCTCATTGCTATTTCCAGTATATTTTTCTTATCTCAGCCTGTGATCTTTGCCTTTTGCGCATCCAGTTGGAGGGCGTGGAGGGGAAGCATCACATGTTTTTTTTAGTGGGAGTACTAAACTGGAGAATATCATTCCTAAACCATGACAACCTTACACTGGAAAAAAATATGTAAGTGTGTTGAACTTCCTGCAGGATCTTGAGTTTGATTCAAAAGATAGCATAACCATTCCATATCAGCCTCACTCACTCCTGCCTCCCAGGTCCTGGTTGTTCTGAGTTTCCCTAAAGCATTTTCCTCTTTGGAATTACTGTTCTGCCAGCTATATCAAATACATTTCCCGTAAGTTTATAAGCTCAAAAAATGGTGCATATCTTCCTGTAGACATAATGCCTCATTTCATATTTACAGGATTGTTTTGAATTTTCCCTTCAATCAGCTCAATTAATGGCCGTATTTATCTAAAGAATGGTCTGACCTTGAAAAATATTGCAATCCTTCACATTTTTAGAACTGATTTTCTTTGGAAACTTGGAACATTTTATTGACTTTCTGAAAAACAATAATTAAACCCATCAGCAAGCTAGAAAAATATTCCTGGATATAGTTTTCAAAATTCTGTTTTGCCTATGTGTCCATCCTTCTGAATTAGCTGACCATTATTTTTCGGGCACATTCCCCTACAGCTGGTTCTTGCCACCCCCTTAGAGAATAAGCAAGGCTTTTCCACCTGGAGAGATGTGGGTCCCTGTTTGTGTGCACCTTCCAGAGCAGCTGGAGCTGCCAGCACTGTGGCTGCATGAGGACTCGTGGTCACTTTGGGTGTTGGAGTGTTGGCTGTGCAACTTGACCTTCACCCCATCGCTGGCAGTAGAGATGGAGTGGCCAAGCTGATGTTACCTGCAGGTTCACACAGGGCAGAGGTAACACTGAGGTCCTGACAGGCTCTTTGTGAGGAATGCCATAACTTAGAACTGAAGGTGGGGTAAAGAGAGGTTTGTGAACTCTGTTCTTTCCATATGAGAAGAATGAGTTCAGATATTTCCTCCTCTTAGTACAGTACACATACATTTTTCAGCAGCTTGTCCTAATCTTCAACACTGAAACTTGGACAAAACAAAAGGGATTTTCCTTAGTCAAGATCCTCCTGAGAATTTAGTCTGCAACATGAAAACTTCCCCAAAGGCTCCCTTATTACCAGCAGTCCATGAAGACAATGTGATGATATCTCACTCTGAGGTAAGGATGGTTTGGGGATGACAAATTATTTTTGTCTGCACTTGGCATTACATGTCAAACTGGAAAAAGCTCCTCCAGGGCATTTGGAAGAACAGGTCAGTGATTCTCACTTACCAGTCTCTGTGTTAGCAGAGCTGGGGACTCTTCTGATAACACATGACCAGTGGGTAGCATTCCTGATTTAAATTACAGTTTCTATCAAGTGCATTTCTAGTTCCTTCATTGCAGCTAAAATGATTGGTTTTGTTAGGTTATGTGATAAAAGGCTGGTTTCTGCACACACACAGAAACACAGAGGAACAACAGTGGATAGGGGAACCCCAGAAGTATTTCTAGGGTATTTCCAGGCACATTAGAGAGGCTCTGGACCTCCAGAGCTGCTTGCACATCCCAGTGGCAGCAGGATCAGAGGCCACTGGATGGACTGTGCCTAAGTTCAGCTGCTGGAGGGATCCTCACTGCATAAACACATATGTGTGTATTTCCCACTAATACATCAATCAGCCAGAAAGCAGAACAGGATGAGGCCGCTGGGGCTTCCTACGGTTTCTCTCTAGGCTGATCTGTGTGTGTGGCAGAATATTTATGTGTGTGGGTGCTGTACATATCTGTGTGTCTGTGCCTACTGGAAATTCATGCTGCTTGTTGGCCATGGGAGCACAGAGTTGCAGCTGCCTTCTCCATGCTGTTGGGCTGCTGGATTCAGCAGCATTAACCAGGTTTTGTTCTGAATTTTTCTTGCATGAAATCCATGTCTGTTCATGCATTTGCTTTGTTGGATTCAAGCAATTTTGAAAATATTTATTAATTTGTGTGTGTGCTTGCCATTCATGTTAAATGTTCTTTTGTGGTATTGTTCCTGGCAGTCTTACCAAAGTAAAGAGCCAAATACAAGTGAATTGAGGAACTGTAGAAATGGCATTAGAGGCTCTTTATCCATTGATCAAAACAATGTGTACAGGTAAAGCCCAGCTGCTGGCATTGGCAAAATACCTGACAACCTTGGGAGCTGGTACCAAGAAACTTGGCTTTGAATTGCTAGAGTTGCACACATAATCTTTAAAAATAACAAAGATGTCCCACTGAACTAACTGAAACCACTCACACATTTCACTGCTTTGTGCTTGTAAGAACCAGCTTTTACAATATGGGTTTTTGATTACCACCAAATACATGTGATTTCCCCAGCTCTCTCTCAAATCAATTACATTTGCTTAATTTCAAATGTGTTTTCTTGGGAGGGGAGAGTAAGTAAAATATTGCATTAAAATAGTTGATGAGCAGTTGGCTGTGCGTGTTCTCTAGTTTGGCTTTTACTAATATCTGTGACTCCTAGATCCAAAGTCATGTTATTCCTCTTTCCTGTAGCACCTGCAGCATTAACGACTGGCAATAGTGAATTCTGCACCTGCAGACTCCCCGCTTATAAAACCTATTTCATATTCTCTGGAGAAATATTTGTTAAGGCCAAGTTAACAAACTTTTCAAACTTTATTGGTAGCCTGGCACCTCAAAGGCCAATGCACCCAACCTAGGAATTTGCGAGTTTAATATGTGAAGTTTTTAATATGTGAGTAATGTTGTCTCCTACAAAATATTACATATAGATTAAATGAAGCTAGCAAGCTTTTTGAAAATAAATGGTCAATTATCTTACTGTTTTGTCACAATGTCATGCTTTCTACTTTCCCTGACCCCTCAGGGAGACAGGAGAGCAGTGTAAACAAACATGAAATCACAGTCACTTCAGTTTTCCTTATGATCTCAGTCTGCTGCTTATTTTCTGTGGCCTTGTTCTTCAGAAGAGTCCTGCTAACACAACAGTGCTTGATCAAGCTCAGAATGACAAAGCTGGGACCAGTGCTGGGGTTTTGTCATCAGTACAGTCAGTTTCCCCTGGTACTGGGGAGTAGTCTCTTAAAATTCCTTCCTGGTTGCAGCATCTCGAAACCAAATTCCCACAAATCATTGGTGGCATTAAAAATGTTGGCCATTTTGCATGACAACATTGTGTTTAAATGTCCATTTACAGGATGAAATAATTTGTATTCTATTTGTATGTCTTAAATCAAGATAAAATATTTAAGACAGCAAAATGGCTAATTTCTCTTCTTCAAAGGCTATTTATGGTTTTGAAGTGAACAAACATCCAACTATTTTTGCTGTGTTCCAAGAGGAAAATAAACCAACAAACCAAAAAATCCCCACCAAGGCATGGTGTTTTTTTCCCACTCTAGGCAGGATTGACATTCATTATCTTCTTTTCACAGGGTCAATAACCATCACTGACGAAATGGAGTTTTGTAGCAGACTCCCCCTTCCTCTTCCCCTTCTGGAGCCCAGTACCCACAGCAACCTCCCATATGTCCCAGCCTGGCACACACCTTTGGTGGGTGTGGGTGCCAGAGCCAGCACACAGGGCCACCACCCCACTCCAGCTGCACCCATGGGAGGAAGCAGCCACAGAGAGAAGGAAGCAGAAGTACCTCCCCATGCCACTCCTCCCCTCTGCTGCGGAGCTTTCGAGCACAGCCTGATACACTCCCAAGAGTGTTGCTGCCTCGAGAGCTTTTCACTGGTCTTTACGTGCCAAACCCACATGCTGCACTGCTGCGGACCATGACCTCTACCCTGGAGAAGTTCATTCATTCTCTGGACCTCAGAGCCCTTCCCAGGGTCCTCCAAATCCAGTCAGGCATCTATTGTCAAGGTGAGCATCGAGTGCTTTCTGGCAGGGTTTACAAGCCTGTATTTGACATCAGGTCCCCCTTTGGACTGGAGTGTGGGGGAGGCAGAGGGAGGATGTTCATGGAGTTGTCTCCTAGCAGTTTCCCACCAGCTGAAGAATGAGTGTTTTATCAATGGCTTTGGATATGTCTTTGGTGCGGTGTGCATTCGTTCTTCTCACTGGCAGTGAAAAAGAAAATGTAGTTTGTCCTCATCATATCCTGGAAAGAGTACTGGAATAAGATATGAATTTGCTTTGCACTTACACAGAGCCATCAATGCAGCAACTGCAAATCACCTCACAGAGGTTAATTGATTAAACCCAGCTTGCACTTCTGGGGCTGCCATGGAGAGGTACTTTTGTCCGAGAAATAAAGAACCAGGGAGTCTGGAAAGTGACCATGAGGGTCCATAAGGTTTTCATGAAATCCTGTCCTGTATTTGGGGGCACTTCAGGTGTGCAACAACAAAGGGGTCAGTATGAGCTGGACAGGAGCAACATGGGGGTAATATTTCACTGGGTTTTCCTGCTGCAGTTCTATTTTTATGACATTTTTAGTGCTCTGCTTGTGCACAAAACATACTCAAAAGGTGGTAAAGAGGCTTGCATTGGGGGGAAAAATCTGCACTTGGTTTGGGCATGGACTTTGTTCAATGATAGTGAAGATATGTCAAGCCCATGTATCAGCCTAGAAAAGGAAAGTTACCTGCACATCACTGAAAGGGAAAAATTGGGGTCCAACTTTAACAAAACAGAGAGGGCTTCATGAAATGAGCTGAAGTCTGCTTCAGCCAAACATCCACTTCAGGATCCACAACATCTATTTTTACATCAATCTAGATATTTCCATGCTGCTCCACAGTAGAAGGAGAGAGGAGGTAGCCATGGAAATTCTGATTGGCAATCAGTAGCTGTGGCCAGAGTGGGTGATTTTTCCCTCCATGACAACAGCCTCTTTGGGCAGAAAGGAAATGGGAAAGGGTACACTGAATCTGTGATGGTAGTGTACTGTCCATGTACAGTATGTCCAGGATTGCCCATCCTGGCTGCTCTGGAAACTACCTATGAATAATACTGATACATAGAAAAGTGTTCTGGGAAATAAACTTAGCTAAAATTACCAGAAACTTTTGAAAATACTTTTTTTCTGAACTTTGCTATGTGGTCTATTCAACTTCTATCTTCTAAACTGGTCCAACAGCTGTGACTGAAATAGGTTCTTGATACAAAAGCTACCACCTAAGTGACAAAAGCTACCACCTAAGTGAGGAAGAGTAGGACTAAAACTAAAAAACGGCAGATCACCTCCTTAAGGTGGAATAGCCACTGTATTTGTCCCTTTTCACACAGCTAGGAAGCAGAAGTAATATGAAAACAAGTTGTATGCATATGTACATGTAGGTATGCATACATATACATATATATATGTATATATGTCTGTACATGTGTACACAAAATAGTGTGAGATGTTTATATACATACACAAAATGCTATGATAAAACGATGGTAGCCCAGCTGTCGGCAGGTTTCTGAATACCTACAGCCTGCATCCTGCTCCTCATGGATGATAAAATTCATACCAGTACATTTTTGTAGCCAGAGTATTTCAGTTTGTGCTTCCATTTACTGCCTAAACCCTTCCACATGAGGAGAAAAACAGTGGTGAGTTAGCCCACAGATCATCGGGCAGCAATTCCTCACATGTGAAAGGAAAAGGCTATTAACTGATGACTAGTCTTGGGAGGGGGTGGTATGTGCTCTAGAAACCCAAGAATGTTAGCATTAAAAAGTGACAGCCCTTGTGCTGCTCTGATGCTTTTTTTGGTCTTCAGCAGCACCACCTCTTCCTGTCCTCTGCTCCTGGTGGCTTCTCAGCTGTTCTCACACACGTTCCACCAGCACAGCAGCTGCAGCACTGACAGCTGTGCATGAGTCTCTTGTTTATACAAGACTGATAACATTCTACTTGGCTCCTTGCCCTCACAGCCAGCATATCCCAAGAATACTTGCAAGTACCTAGACCCTGTAGTAGGCTTTTGTGGGTTCCTCTTCCTTGCTTCAGAGGAAGCTTGAGATTTTCCAGACACTTGGTGCCTGATAGGCTTGCAGGATCTAGGGCTACAGAAGGTCTTCTCAGGCCAGGCCCTCCCTTCCTTTTTCTCCCTCCTTCCCTGAGCTCTCTGTCTGTGTCAGATCTCTCCTGAATATTTTGCTCCCTTCTGTACCTGGCAGCTGGGGTGAGCACATTGTTCCGTGATTGCATTATGATTTATGTTACATTTTCTGTTGCAAGACTAGTGCTTCCAGGAGAGTCTGAAGTATCTCCTGTTATATTGCTAAACAGGAGAATGGGCCACTTCAAGCACTTCAAGTTTCCATTAGGACAACCACTCTTTAGTCCTTCCTCAGGCAGATCCCTCTGCCCCTGCAAGAACCTTTTTGATCTCTCCTACCCCATGCAGCATACCAGCAATCACGGTGTGGGTAATGGCAGGTCTATCGGCAGGGAACACGGGTTTATTGCTGTGGCTGCGGGGACCAAGTCTGAGCATTTGTGCACTGATTGTAATAGCTCCCAAATGGCTACACAGTCAGCCTGGTCAGCTAAGTGGTTTCATGGAATGGGATTTCATAGGAATCTGTAACCATTCTCAGCACAACCTGCAGATAGTAAGGGAGAAGATCGATTCTTAAAGCATTACATGTGGTTTTTGAAACTGATCAATCACCAGGGATTATTAATTTTCCTGTGTAAGAATTTAAAATAGGAAGAATTTTTATATATGTAAATGTTAATGTATCTTCCCCACTCTGCAACCTCCCCTAAAAAGGGCAAGGTATCTTAATATCAGCTTAGCCAGGTACATAGAATGGCTAAAGGGGTAAATAATGGTCTACTACATCCATTAGAGCTGTCACATCAAAGCTGCATCAGCCAACCAGAGAAGGTTACAGCAAGCCCCATGATAAGACGACAACACAATGTAATTGATTCACTGTTCTTCTCTGGTGCTCTGTGTGCTATGGGGATGAAACTCTCCATTTACTCTACCTGGAAGCAGCATTTTTCACACACTGCAGTTAGCTCTAATGATTTTACAAATATAGGACTTGCAAACTAACCTTACAGTTCTTGACAGATTTTCTGTACCTCTGGAAGCATAAGGAAAGTGTAATGCTTTGTGAGGATGGATGTTTTCCATGTGGTGAGGTATTTTTATTAGAAGCTGCAAAGTCAAGCTCCAGGGAGAGAGTGGGAATTTACTTGCCTTTGGCAAGGTAACATCTTTGAAAGAATCCATTCTGCCTCTGTATCCATGTAACACCAAATACAATCCAGGTCTCTCTTTTCAGACCCAAGCCTGCCTGCTACTGTTCCCAGTGGAGAGCAAGCAGAAGACATATGCTCTGTGCACTCATTCTACCATTAGTCTCTCTACTGGCCTATAAAAAATTATGTTCCTGCTGATATTAATGGAATGTGATGTACTTAACTGTAGCTCCCCAAACTGCAAATGGACATGACTTTATAGCCTCTGCTTCCATGTGGAATACTTTCAGCTAGAAAAGCTACGGGCAATTGAACTTTTGCTGTTGGTAGTGAATACTATGATCTAGGCACCTTTCTGAGGAAGTTCGGTTCCTGTTTACCTCTCCATTCCTGGCATGAAGAAGAGGAAAGCATTTTCCTTGAATGATATCAGTGATTTTCATGCTACACCTGGACTTTGGGATTGGTTGAAACCTTACCAGTTTTCCTCTAGGCAGGGTAGTCAGGCTTTGAGGAGCTTGTTCACACTCCCATGTTCCTATTCCCCTTTCCCTCTAGCTGTGTGTGGCTTCATTGTCAGAGACCCAACCTGCAGCCATCACCTACCACTGTCTGATGCTTTGCAGAGCCAGAAACGTGGGGTGTTAGTAACAGCTCTGAGTTCTTCCAAAGTGCTTTTCATCATCATATTCGAAAGACCATACAGAAGTAGAGAAATTATTGTCATCCCTGGCTTGAAACAGAAACACAGGTGAAAGGAGATGGTCTTCAAATGCCAGGGATGACTCTTGGGGCAGTTGCTTTGGACTCTGCAGTCATAATGTCCTTGCTACAGACTGTACTGCTGAATCTCTGAAGGAAATAGGAAGGATGATTATAAAATGAAAGCAAGTCTGACAGATACAAATAACTTGGTAATCAGCACTGATTAGAAAGGAACTACAGTGCAGACTGAAGTACATGACAATTTAATAGCTCATTAAAATATGTTATTAAAAAATTAAATTGCTGAAACTCTGTTGGGAACTGATTTGATTGATCAAATATCTTTCTTTGAACATTTTAGTAAATATTGATACTTAGTGAGGTAAGTACTGTCTGACCACTGATTTTTACAGATAGCATGCAAGTGCGGGCTTTCATCTTTATTCTTCATGTTGCAAAAATTATGTCTGTTTTAATACTGATATAATTATTTTATGGATAATTTAATTTGATATTTTGCAGGCTTAATTTAACTAGTGGCAGAACAGTAAAAAGTGCCAACTTTAATTGTGAAAAATGAAGTACCGCTGAAGGCACCTATTCTGTTGGTGTTTCTTGTCATTAGGGTACCCACAGTCTTCCCATTCTTGCTCCACCTAAACACATACATCGGTAGTGGTATTCCCCCATTTCTTCAGGGATTGGGACTTGCCAGAGTGCAGGGAGAGTTTGTAGCCCTGCTCTGCAGTTCAGTTATTTGCAAACAGCTTTGTGTAAATTGCAGTTCCAGGACATCCCCTCTTTGACAAGAGACCCATGAAACACATTAGGAAATTCTGCCCTCCTTCTCTGAGGAGAAGGGACTGTTAAGCCAGCAGCCTTCTCCTCTGCAGTCTGGGTGTGCAGTGAAGCAGTATGCTGTAGCTGTGGTACTCCAGTCTCTGGAGTTCAGGAAGGTGCCAGGTCTGTACAGGGGGAAAATACTGAGAAGAGGCCACTGTGGGGTCACATGTACCTCCTTGGTTAATGTCCTTCCAGACCTAAGGGATCTAAAGATTCTTAGATTTGACAGGTGGGGATTCCTCCTCTGGGCAGATATTTGGTGCTGTCTGACAGCTGCATGAGAGGCAATGTCAAACAAAACCCTTTGGGTGAATAGTTTCACAAAACTCACTTTGGTGAACTAAAACCAACGTGACTCATTGTTCCTCTTGCCGGCCGTGTATTCACCATCACTTGCTGTCTCTGCAGTTTCAGTTTCACTCTCTCTGCTTCTGTGACTGGGAAACGGCATCTTTCCAGCATGCATTTCTGCAAGCATTTCAGGGAAGTGATGGGTTCTACTGGCCATCAACAGAGTTCCAAGTGTCTTGTTAGCCCTGTTACTGTAGCTGGGCAAACTGAACACAAAAGGAATTCTTATCCATCCAATCTCAGCTGCCCCAAGTCCTAATTTAGACAAGAAATATCTCTGAGCACTAACAGTTAGAAAATGATCGCATAGGGTAGAAATTTTTTTACTGTTTCTAAGCCAACCTAGAGAGAACAAATCCTGCTCCCTTGTCAAGTGAGATAAGCCAATGAGTTGATGAAGGCTAGGATATGCAGTCTGTAATACATACAAATAAAGCAAGCAAACTGCCTCTTCAGGATTAATGAAACTACTTTCTCTTACAAAAAGCAGTAAGATATTAAGAGGCAAGCACAGACAGCTTTGATGTAGTTAATTAGCACTGTATTTCTTAGAGGTGAAATATCCTTAAAAATGATCTCTGCATTTACTGAGTGGACTTTCAATGGAGTGCATGCCAAGGGAGAACTGCACATGAAATTGGTGAAACTTGTGGTACAGTGCTTTCACTTACTAATTTCTGTCCTTTTTTTAAAGATAGAGAAGCCAAACCTGTCAAAAAATCAAAGAGCGTTTTCCTTTGAATAGTGTTGTTTCTGTTCCTCTTGATTGAGCAAGTAGGAGCAAGAGCCTTAAGTACAGCCAGAGTAACAGATAGTTTGGATTCTCTTTTGTGGTCAGTAGCTGGAGCATGTTGGTAAATTTTCTCTATTAATACAAACCATTGAAACTCTCCTGCACTTGTTCAAGCTGCTTCAAAAGCCTGTTTCATTCTAAACCAGAAAGAAAATTGTTCTTCAGTGAATGCAATGTGAGAACAAACCCTGACTTTTATGGGTCAAATATTGCTCATTTTATTCCTACTGCTGCCCTCAATGGAATGAGTCATCCAGACAGTGAGAAAAATCTGACCCTGAGTAGCTGACATTCAGGATAAAGCTGATTTGAGGATCTCCTTTGCGGGGATTTTCTTTCTGTGACATTCAGTTTTGGGTCTCCCTGTGGGTGGCTCAGGAGGTAGGCAGAATACCCAAATTGCCTGGTTTGTCTCAGTGCAGGGCTCAACTGCCTGTCTTGGCTTGCTGAAGCTCCCTTGATGTGCTGGTTTCCTCTGGCAGAGAGCTCCCCAGCTGTCATTGCACTCGGGCTCCGGGGATGTGAGGAGGAGGTCTGCAGCAGGAGGGGTCCTGTTTTCCTTTCCACGAACCTATAAAAAGCCTATAAAATTACCAAGACAATTTTTACAAACTCAGGCTCTGGAAAGATAAAGGGACAACTACATTGGATTGCATAGGAGGGAAGATCCCAGGATAAACGTCCCATGACACACCAGCCCACTGTAACTCAGAAACACACACTGTTGCTGAGTTACAGGGCTTTTGTGACAAAACTTTTTCTTCAGGTACCTGCTGATATGTTCATGAAGGAACATGGCATTTGTCCAGGTCCACTGTTTCTGGTTAGCTCCCTTGGACACACAGCAGTGGCACAAGGGGCATCATGCTCTGATCTCAGTAGGGGAAGACGCTTAAACATGTTTCCTGTTCAGGACTGCACCTGTGACGTTCTCAACACTCTGACCTGATCCTGCAACTCAATTTGAGCAGCCTTCCTAAGCCCAGTCCAACAAAACGTAGATTTTCTGTTGAACATATATGTGAATAAACATACTTTAATTCAAAGTAATTAACACTGTACAGAAAATTAATAAAAGTATATAAATCATGAACAGCTATAACAGTGACTAATGCTGTTCAAAATCAGGTTTGGGCATTGTCTTCACTGCTGTAGTAATTCTGACTCATTTGTGTAAACCCAAATAAAAGGTCAAAGGTGTTTCATTGGGAGCTGTGGTTTTACTTGCTCTTTCCATTATAGCAGGTGCTGCATGCATAAAGCTCTGCTGCCTCATGCAGTGCATGAGACTCTGGATAGATGAGAGTCAGAAGAATGCATTTATTAAAAAAAAAAAAGGGTCATAAATCTATCAGGAAAGGAATAAATCAGAAACTGCAGAAGTAATTTTTTTTAAAAGTCCATTATGATTGAAATGGCCTAAAGCGCTTGACATTTAGAGTTTGACTTTACATGGTAAAAGATAAATCTTAATGGCTTTTGTTTTTTGATGGTTTTGTGCATTGGGCAAAAATCAGATCCTTTGCAGCCTAAGTAGGTATGATCTAGATAAGATGCATCTTTGCATAGACTCTTTTGGAAGATTTGTGTCCCAAACTGATCAAACCTAAAGATTTTTGTTGCTTGGGACACGATAAAGAGCTAAGAGCTTTTAGAAAGCCCAGTAAGTTGCTCTGTCACTTGACAAAGGATCTTCCAGTCAAATTCACACCGCCTTCATGACCACTGCTATCCTCAGGCATTTGGAGCACCATCTGGGCACTGGGGAGCTGGGCTCTCCCAGTCTCAATGGGGCACCTTCTTCTGTAGGAGGAAAGGGGTGGGTAAAATCCACACAGGTGTTTTATACTGTTTTCAGCCCCTCTCACAGCCTGAGGTTAGAGAGAGAAGCTGGGCCATGCTTCTCTCTTTGCCTGTCATTGTGCATGATTTCTGGCCTCTTCCCTACAAGATGTTAGATTATTTGAGTTTAGTGGGGGAAATCCAGCAGGCTGCTGAGCATCTTTGGTGCTCAGGAGGTATTTGACTGGAAAAAAAAGCCACATATCATCTCAACATCAGAAATTGTTTGCTTTTCCTTCTGCTTAATTAGAGTATAAAATTATTAAAATGATTAAGCAAAACTCTCCTTCCTAAAACTTTAAAATAGATCTCTCTTCTTGCCAAAGAGCATAAACTCTGAACAATTGGCTAGCCCTCAAATAATGCCCATAAAGAATGATACGGTTTTTATTGACACTAATTATAGATCCATTATGCCCTTCATATTACTTTGAGAGCCTGCAACAGCCTTAATAAAACTGTGATTTCAGCTGAGCTAGGTTGTAGGGGAAAATGGGCTATTGTAATTCTGGCTGAATGGCTGCACCAGGGGCTGGAGCCTTTACGTGAAAGCAGAACCATTTCACCAGCCCCTGAAACAGAGTCACCTCTGATATTGAAGGCAGCACCCATATGGGCAACCGATGACAACTTAATAATGGAGAAAGGAGCACTGGGAAAAGGACATGGGGACAAAGTTCTACTCTTTCAGGAGACGTAGGGAGATCTTTCATCTCCCTGCTAAGCAGCCAGGTTCAGGGTTCTGTGGATCTCCTTTCAA
The DNA here is from genome assembly GCA_013397975.1 of Machaerirhynchus nigripectus. NCBI lineage: Eukaryota > Metazoa > Chordata > Aves > Passeriformes > Dicruridae > Machaerirhynchus > Machaerirhynchus nigripectus. The sequence goes on along the minus strand of VZRQ01004165.1, from coordinate 1,055,584 downwards.
AGACTGTTCAGCCTGCCAGCTGCAATGAATTCAATGAGTGTTACTGAGACATGAAAGGGAGAATATTTTCCTTCAAGGATTCAAACTCATGGGACTAGGGAGTCAATGCCTAGTGTTTAGCTTCCAAAGTTATTTGGTTTTTTAGAAAAAAGCTTGGAAAAAAAAAAAAAAAACCACGGAGAAAAAGAATGGGGGTTACTTGGAAGTACTTAGCAGCACCCTGTAGCAGACAGGCTATGAGACTGGGAGTCAGCCAGCTTGGGCTTGAGCTTCACCCCTGCTGAATAATCCTCTGTGCCACCTTAGTCAAGTCTTTTGTCTCGTTCGAACGGCTCTCCCTGGCCCTCCATGCTAAACTGCCCCGAGGCAGTCGGCAAAAGGGAGTTCCACCCCGGTGATGTATTACCGCTGTTTATTCGCGGGCCTGATTGTGAGCCGTACTTTCTATCAGCATCAGTGAAGCGTTCACTCCGAGAGCAGTCACCGAATGCAGCTCTAAGCTGCTGGAAGAAAAAGGGATGTATTACTGAGATATTTTATTGTTCCACCTTGTATTATAAAATATTTATCTCGGTGGTACTGTCACATGCCTCGACATGAAGAATGACATCCTCCATCTCAAGCATTCACTGTATTTGTATTTCATATTGCTGTTTTTAATACAAAAATGCTCTTCTCGTCCCTATAATGAGAAACAAATCAAATAAAGGGCTTATGTTAAGGAGGATGGTGGTGTGGCTGATTAACATTTTAGGAAAGATGGAGGGAAAAGATATTGAACCAGTTGTGGTGCTTGCTTTGATCTGATCACGGTGGTTACTAACACAGATTGTCGAACTAGAGATGAGCTTATGAAAGGATATAAATGTGTTTTTTATTGAACAAAGTAACATTCCAGAAAAGGTGGTTTCAAAGGTAACAAGCTCTTTAATTACAGCCTTCAGGGGCATTGTTTGATCACTGTAAATAAGATGCTTTATTCTGGGTTCTGCTAGAATGTTGGTTTGGGGTTTTTTCGCATTATATTGCACACATCTTTCTCAAATCAAAAGATTCTATTCTCAAGGTTACTTGATTTATGTTTTCAAAGAGTTACGTTTTCTTTGTGATTTGAGTGGGAAAAACAAAGTTATTGTTGTGCAACAACAAATAAATGTTTAAAAAGTGCATTTTAATTTTAATTTTATTTTTCAACGTGTTGTGTGAGGGGGTCCACATTACACAGCTGAAGGAAAATCTATCAGGGTCACATTGTCAAAAAGTGGAATTTTCAAAATGTTTTAAGATTAATTATCATGGCTGTTTAAGGAAAAAGAACTTTTATTATCCTTTTTGAAAGCTATGCAGTTTCCCCGGCTCCCTTTTATTGGCACAAATATTTGCTGCAAATGCCTAGGTAACATTTTTCTTGTCTGAATGTAATCTTCATTGTATTATTCCAGGCAAATTGCCAAGCAAGGGCTAAAATCAGGGCCAAAGCAATCTAGTTGCAGACAAATATGTAATTAAAATCAATACTGTATGTGCAATTGCACCCCCAAAAACATGGCTGGCAGATTTTCATTTTTAAATTTTTTTTAATACTAGTACCAATAAAAATGAGGTTTCTGCAATCATGGTTTCAGTCTGTGAGCCATCATCCACCCAAAATCTCACCCTCATAATCTTTAAACCTCTTGGCCTATTTCAAATACATCTAGTAATATACATTTTACTACTGATAAACTGTTGAATGTTGGTCTCTGAAGTCTTTAATTGGATGGAAAATGTGGCGGCATACCTCCATTATTCCACGGTTATATGATCTGTCTATCCAACTTCTCATCTGCAAATGAAAAGTACCATCCTATGGTCTTCACTGGTAGTATTACAGAGCATTTTGTTTGCCAGTGGATTAGGTACTCATGTTTATCTCTTTGATGGTAGGACAATGTGCTCCCTTGGTTTTAATTTTCATGGGGGGTTTTGTGGTATCACTATGTTGCAGATAGAGATTGAAATAGTGGTTAAATATTCTTCCATAACAATTTTCTGAGAACTTTAGCCCCTTAACTGCTCCATTTAGTGGATGAGAGATAGGCTATGGATGTTGTCTACTCAGACTTCATTAAGCCTTTGGCACTGTCTCCAACAGCATTCTCTTGGAAAAGTTGGCAGCCCACAGCTTGGACAGGTGTACTCATCACTGGATATAAAACTGGCTGGATGGCCAAGCCCGGAGAGTGGTGGTGAAAGAATGACAAGAAAGACACTGAGGTGCTGGAGCATGCCCAGAGAAGTACAGTGGAGTTGGTGAAGGGGATTGAACATAAATCCTATGAGGAGCAGCTGAAGGAGCTGGGGAATTTTAGCCTGGAGAAAAGGAGGCTGAGGGGAGACCTCATTGCTCTCTAAAACTACCTGAAAGGAGGCTGTGGTGAGGTGAGGCTCATTCTCTTCCCCCAGGCAGCCAGTGACATAACAAGGGAAAATGGCTGCAAGTTGTGCCAGGGGAGGCTCATCTTGAACACTGGGAAAAAATTCTTCTCTGGAAGAGTGGTTAAGCACTGGAACAGACTGCCCAGGGAAGTGGTGGAGTCACTATCCCTGGAGGTATTAAAAAAGTCAGTAGACATGGCACTTCATGATCTGTATTAGCAGCAGCCAGCCTCCTGATGGGAGCTGTAGCAATATCCACAGAGACAGCTGAGTTAGTCTGTGTTGAATTGCTCAGGGACTGAAGAGAGCAAACAACTATGCACTATTTTTACAATAAGAAAACCGGATTGTTCTTTTTTGTTAAAGGGCAGCAGCTCTCTTGGTCTTCTGCTCAGTACCAGAATTGTTGAAAGCGTGCTTAAGTATCGTGTTTCTTCACCTGGCACTGGTTGATATTTGTGTGGCACTATAATCCAGAATGTCTCTGAGTTAGTCATCATCCTGGTGTGCAGCAGAAAGCCTGTTGTGTGAGTTTGGAATCTAAGTACAGCAGAGCCCTTAAGCCTGTACAGGGTCCTCAACAAGGGAAACCAGAGGATGTTGTCCCATCCAGCCTGCGAAAAGCATCTTCCAGATGTTTTTTTACTTTTTTAAAAAATCAAGATTACTTCTCCAGAGGGTTAAAACCCCACATCTTCCTCAGGGAAGCTGAGGATTTTCTGGTGTCCTTCTCAATTGTTGAGAACATTGCACAAGCAACCAGGAGGTTTGTCTGGACATGCATTCACAATAGAGCACGCTTTACCAGTTGCTCAGCGTTACTCTTAAGCATCCCTCTGTTGTTTTGTGGTCCTTTGTTAGGTTTAGACTAAAACAAGTAAGATATGCTGAGGCTGGGCTCCCAGTGACTTCTGTTGAGGTCAAGGTGATAGCCAAGTGGTTGTCATTTGCAAGTGCTTCAGCAGAGTTAATAAATAGATCCCAGACTCAGTAAGAGATGCTTATCAGCCCAGGCTATGTTCAGGACTGGAATTGTTCTTGAATGATCACTAGGAAGATCAATCAGCTAAGAGTTGGGGTTTTTTGGTGTGACACCTGGGTGGAAAAAAAAAGGCTAAGCTGCTTTTTTTTTCTTTATTTTCTCCCCACCATCCCCACCAACTACAAGGAGAGCTGTGGAGTAAAGAGTGTTGCTCTCCTAGGGAAGGGAGTTCTGCTGGCAATGATGGTATTTCAGTATAGGCATCCTCAATTATTGATTGTAACTACGTAGCCAAAGGTCAGGTTCTAAATATCTCTCATTGCCTGATACCATTCTGCTTACCTAGGTTAAAATAAAAAAGACAAGACTTTAAACTGAACAAGATGCAAGTAAGGGCTTAGAGCAATTGTATGAAGGAAAATCTGTCTTCTCAGAGGAGATAAAGCAAAGGGCAAAATTAACCCTGAGAACCCCTTGGGGAAGGGAAAAATGGAAATGAAAAAAAGTATTTTAAGTAGCTGAACAATATTAGAAGGAGAACAAATGAATACACCCACCAATGCATTGGGAGTGGAAATGAGAACAATGTTTCTCACCACCAGCGAAATGAAACTTGAGATTTCAGAAAGGGCAAGTCCACATCACTTCAGGACAGATCTTGGTAAGTCCTTGGGAGGAAATGCACAGAAGAATGGAAGCTAGTATTAAAGTCGACATTTCTGATGCCTTGTGTTCAATGCAATTCTATCTACAAATGGAACACCATGTGTTCACTGCATTGCCTTTATATATAGTTAATTGATCCCATGCCCCAAAGCTTCTGCTAATCTCCTTCAGAGACCAAGAGGAATTTTCCTTCTTCTGCAAAACTTGGCTTTTGAGTTTTTTGGCTTTATTCTTCTCCCTGTGTACCTGCTCCTGAAAAGTAAAGGTTGACCACAACTAAAATGGAGAAGGATGAGGCTGGTTTTGACAGGACAAGATACAGTTCCAGGTTTTGCTGAGGACTTGCTGAAATGCTTGGCTGGATTGCCTCGTTCCTCTTCTTAACATCCTGTACATCACAGACAAAGAAGGGGTTTTCTGCTGCCAGGTCAGAATCAGTATGCTCATTTCAACATGGGACAGGGATTGCCATGGTTAATTTGCCAGTTTTCCAATTTCTTGTACTTTCTTCAGGTCTTCTGTTACTACAGGAAGCTCAAATGCTGATTGCACTTTGATGTCTGCTGTCCTCCCCCTGGGCACCTTCTAGGGTCTGTGGGTTTTTGTCTCCTGCTCTAGTCTGTTGTTTCCTATGGGTTATGCTGTGTCTTGTGCTGTGCAGAGGCACCTTTAGTGCCTGAGCTCCACTGCCTGCTGGCTTCAGGAGACACCTCCTGACAACCCAGGTAATCCTATGCTCTACCTTGTTCCATTTTGGTCTAATAATTTGGAAGTGTAGCTTCTTCAGACCTTGTTCTCCTTGCATGCATTTAAGACCAGTGTACACATAGAGCTGATAGAGAGGTCACTGAAGTCACAAGATGGTTTTTCTCATGACCCTGAGGAAGTAAATGAAAATTAGTTTAATTATCACAAGATAAGTATTATTTCGTATAGTTAAAGTACTATTTTTGTTTTCACTCAAAGAGGTAAGGACACCTGACAAAGTGAGAAAAAGCTAAATAATGTTTTTCTTTCATTTTGTATTTCTTTTCAGGCTCCGTCTATGAGATGTTTGGAAATGAATGCTCCCTGTCAACAGGAGAAGTCATTAAAGTTATTGGCTTCAAAGTTAATAAGCTCATAGCACGTATCTGTGAGAACAATGAAGGCAGCCAGTTTTCAGCCAAAGTGGAATTACCACTAAATTTTCCTGGTATAGTATTTCATGCATACATGTTTTTGAGGAATTATAAGCCTGAGTAATCACCTTTGTTCATTTTATTGATTTGCTGTCTTGATTGATATTTGAGGTTACAACTCAGTTGTCAAGAATACAGTTTTACCAGATGAAACAAGACACAGTCAACTAATTTTTAAATTTAAACTCTTACAGTCCTTTCTCAAACCTGGATAGAAATTATTATTATAATATTTTGTAGTAATGCTTTCTACACTTGGGATCCCTTGGTATAAGAAATACAACAAAAGTATTCTTTTAATTTACTTATGAATTTGCCAAAACTGAAATCTTTGTCTGAGCTGAAATCTTCCTTGTTATGTTTTTAAACTATAATTTATTTACCATTAATTCATCTGTATGTTACTATTTTGGGTACAAAATATTTTCAACATTTTGTTATATTCTGTTTTTATTTTAATGATTTATTTTAGCTATGGTGGCCAGAGTGGCTGCTCCATGCCGGGAAACAGGGTTAGAGGGGAATGGATGTGTTTTTCTGCTTAAGAAAACACTTTAACTGTTCTACAGAGAAATCCAAATGTATTCATATTTTGGAGGATGGACTTGAAATTTGGCACGTGGTACTAACTTGTTAGTTGAACCATATCTTTCTCTCTTCATGTTGCCTTGCTAAGGAGAGCTGGCCAAATACTGAACCCAGTACTAGGTCATCACAAGTCATATTTATTAATTTTTGAGTTCTGCTCTCATCTCAGTTCCTCTACTGTTAGGGTCCAGCAGTGTTGAGCAGGGAAGTGAATGGAACACAGAGGGAGAAGTGTGTATGCCATGTGAGCATCCCATATGTGGGAAGTGGAGGAGGCAAACTATATTAAGAAAATTATAGAAAAAGTTTGGACCTCAGAGCAGGACAGAAGGATGAAGACTTTCCATGCAAATATCAGAGACTGGAGACAGGTGCAGGTGGTTTCAGCAGCAGAGGAAGACCCCACCCACCCACAAGTTTGTAAGTAGGGCATTTCCTATGCCAGAAGTCTTGCAGGCAGCAAAGGTAATGGGAGCCCTTTGGGGAGAGGAGATGAGCAAGCTGGAAAACTTCATGAGGAGGACAGGTGGGAGCGAGGAGATGTTATGGGACTCCTGCAGGTAGGAAACACTGGTACAGAGGACACAAAGGACACAGCAGAACTGAAGAATCTGAGAGCATGCCCAGGACTCACTGTGGCCATCAGTCTAGCTAATGCACTGAATGACATTACAGTTTTGTAGGGAAAAAAAAGTAAATATTTAATTAGTGTTGTATTGTACTGCAAGCACATGGGAAATAAAATTGATGCTGCATGGGAAACATAATATGAGTGTTTTCTAGTGCTTGAGTGCTTGATTTAATAACCTTATTGATGCTCTTCTGAAGTCTTGCTGAGGTGGCCTGAGCATGTGCATGTGCATGTGTAGGGCTTAGGTTATGCTGGTGTCTAAACTGGGATGTGCTTTTTTTGCAGAGGGAGACGAGACACACTTTTTGAAGCAAATAAAATGTAAAAGCCCGTGGGAATGCAATGTTTCATCTCAATTCTACCAAAAAATATCTTCCACCACGCCTTTATTTGCCATCTCTAAAATACAGATTTCTTTCCGAAATAGCTATGTATATATAACTTCCCCCCCACCCCCAGCACATCCTCAATTTACTTTCACATTTTTCTTACCTTGTGAATCAGAATGATTTGTATGACCACTTATTAAAAGACTTTTTTTGGAATGCCATTTTCAAGCACTAGTAGGGCCCAGACGTAGTGATCAAAGACCTTTTAATCATCTGTGGCTATCTAGAGATATTGAAATGTGACTCTCCTGTGAACTCTCAAGATACTTGGTATTTTCTTGTAATCCAAGTTTCTATGATATTATTAAAATTTCTTCTATCTCTAGAATACATATACCAATAGAAAGTCGTATTCTAAATCTTGATTGGCATATGAGGTTGAACATTCGAATCCTAAAATATCCAACACAACAGAGTGATAAAAGTAATCCTAAATTTATTAATATTGAAAGTCCTGATTTTTAGAACAGAATGACTTGTAATTTCAAATGCTTGAACCTGGTGAATAAGGATTTATTTGCCTTCAAGTGATCAGTTTTACAACTTGGCATTTGGATGCTGTTGCCCTACTGAGCACATTTTCAAATTCAATATAATCACTACAATTTTCATGCATAGTTATGAACACTCCCAACCAGCGTTCTAGAAAACTGGGTTATTTTACTTGAAAAATGAATTCAGAGTTCATTTTGCTGAAATTTATCATTATTATCCTCCACATGACAGGTATTACTGAACAGCAGCACTGAAGAGGGGCATAATGACACTTCTTATTAGCCCAACAGGGAGCACCTCTTTCCTGTTTTTCTCTGTATATGTACTCTTATGCATTCGAGAGCTATTTGGTAAGATGTAAATTTGTCATTTCTCTAGCTTAGTTCTTAGCTGAAGAATGATTCTGCTCTGCAGGGTCAAGATTTCCCAGTCTCTTGCTCCTTCTTGACCTTTTTCCTTTTCACTTTATTACATACACGTGCTAAGCTCCAACTGAAACACTACCTGAAACATGGCTTACCCCCATCTCTTGAGCGAAGCACAGACCTGAATTGCAGACGTTCTTTTTCACGCTGCCTTTGACTTAATTCGATAAAAATATCCGCAGGTCTCCAGGAGGCTGACCCTGTATTTACATTGTACGTACGGTGCTCTCTTGCCAGTGTTGATGCAAAGAAATCTTTTGCTTTGATGCTCTTTTCCATTTCCTTTGCCATGAGTTCTTTTGCGTGCCATGGGCCCACGTATCCTTTCACTGTCTGCATGCTGGCACAAATGAGCAATGCTCCTATTTAGGTTACTCTGGGGATAGCGGCTCTGAGAGTGAAGAACTGGGCTCATTGGCTTTAAACGAGCCTTACTCCTTGTCTTACTGAGCGTATTTGCAGTCTTCAGAACTCCTTTTTTTCTGCTCTGGCAAATCAGATCCTTGATAAAGGCCTAATCTGCCCTTCGCATTAGAGAAACCGCTGCAACCGCAAGTTCACTATCTGTGTTATTTCGTTTTATCCTCATTCTAATTTGTTCTTTTTCATGCCTCAGAGGGCCAGGCTATTCTTTCTGTGCTCATACACTGGGTAAAAAAATAGAAGTGTGCTGTTACTCTAGACACTTCAATGGCTACATCTAACCACATTTTGAACTACAATTTTCACTACCAGCAAATTAGCAGACAGGTAATTTGCACAACAGCTGAACTGTGTGCCAGCACAAATGATTACATTTCATTCTGTTGTATTCCTTCTTCTGCAAAAAAACATTACTGGACTGCCCCCGTTCTCATGAGGTCCCTGGCTGTTGCTGCTGCTCATTCCTACGTGGTCTGACAGACACGTAGCTGAGCACGACTGCCCCTTTGAGTGGTCGTCTTCTGCAAGTCAAAAGACAGGAGACTTGTCAGCGACCACACAACACACCCGTGGAAGAACAGGCACTAGTTATTAGAAGGCTCATCTCAGTAGGAGGTGAGGGAGAGCTGGCCTTTGGAACAGGATGGGGAGAGGAGGATGCTGAAGCAGAAGGGGTAGAGAGTGGGTGTTGGAGGTAGGGAAAAAGAGGAAGAGCAATTAAGTCAGCTCCAGAGAAGTTAGAAACTGTTCTCTTCCCAATTTTTTGCCTTACTTGGGGAACAGAAACTGCTAGTCTGGGAGAGATGATTTTTCTGCTCTTCTTTTTTCTTGAAGACTGCTTGCTACTCTACTAGGCAAGCCTAACTACTGGTTTTCTCAGCTGTCCATGCAGGAAAGAGAGTGAAAAGGATACTCCTTTCCTTCAGGACTCTAATTAAGACTGAAGATAGGAAGTCTATAAAGCTCCAGGGTGGTACATTTTGCACTACAGCCAGTAAAAGAGAGCTGCATACACTGTTCTGCAAAAAGGTGGTAAAAATATCATTCTATCAAAACATGCTTTCCATAGCACATTCAGTCTTGTGATCCTCTGGCTATGTTTTCTCTCCCATACCAGTGAAAATAATTTTCTCAGATTCTCAAACTCTCTCTCTATCAGCCTGTACTCCAATTAGTAAAATTTCTTGAAAAGATGGGCTGATGATGTTTGGGGCTTACTAATCACCATATTATGTCTAGGCAAGCACTTCACCTAGTGAGATGTCACTAGGTACAGAAGCTTCATGGAGTGGAATGGTTATATTTTCCTGTAGTATTATTACATATGTGCAGTTCTTCTTGTCTGAATGTTTTATTTTCCTCAAAACCACTGGGCATCAGTGCACTTTGGTTGTAGACCAGATTGTATTTAGAAAGTATATCTATAGGAGCAATAATGCCAGATCTTGACAAACCAGATGGACTTCTTTCCAAATTTGCTATTTCCATCTGTCTTTCCCCCTCACAGTCCACCAAGATCTCCTGGGAAACTCTAAGTGCATTTGATTCAGGTTTTTTATGGTTTATGAAAAAGAACAAAAATATTTTTGTTTGACCTCAAAATGTCCAAATTTTAGCATCTCAAACTTGCCATATGTCTCCTCCTCCTGGAGATTTCCTTGTTATCTCAGATTTGGAAAACATTTGTTTTTGCAATTGGACTCACCAGTGATTTCAATAAGGTTCTGAATGGTTCCAGATAATATAGTTTCTGGGTTTCTGTGGTTTTGTTTTGTTTTTTACATATATATAGTATCAAGGAGAGCATTTATGAGAGGATACCATGGCAGATTATGGCAGTTAGATAGGAACTACAGTGACTTCCACCCAACATACCAAAAGAGCCTTTTATATATTTACCTATTTTCTATATAGAGAGAAACATATGGAACTTTGCATGTTCATAGCCACTCAGAGGTGGCTGTTAGGTCCCTTCACTTCAGGAGTCTCATCACTACAGAAACTAAGTATGCAAGGCCACGTGGCTCTTCTCTTCACTTGCCTAGGCAAGCATTCTGTCACCAAAATTAAGGAAACCAGCAGAACAGAAGGCAAATATTTTTCTGCTCCCATCCTTGGCAAAGCCAGTCTGCCTGGGCCAAGGGGATAATCAGGTGTCTAGTTTTGTATGGAATATGGTAATTATACTTCCATATGAAACCTGTTTTCCAGCCTGGGATGTTCATCAATTTGTTGCTGAAATAGTTGCCTTCCAAATAACTTTGTAGTCCCAGCAAAACTGGTTGCCAGAGACTCAAACTCATGGAAGAGAAGAATGCTTCTCATACTTGCATGGTGCCAAATATTTTCAACTGGAAGTGCTTTCTAGCACAATTTATGGAGGCTTTTCAATGCAGTTCTGGGAGGTTTGTGGGGGGCATACACTTGCTCCTGTATCACAGATGGGTAAATATAGTAACTGTCTTTGGGACACATCATAAGTTATTTTGAATATACTTTTAATGAAGAATATTCCTATTTGCTTTCTCCCAGCACTGCCAGGAGATGATACCCATCTTGTGCTTGCAAGCATGATACTAGAACACTGTTTTTCTTTTCCACAGTTTCAGTTTGTCACTGGTGCCCTGTCACAGGGATACTATCTAAATGCTGATGACTCTGTTTGTGTTGATCTGCACTGACAGCTCCAGTAGTGATTAGGACGTGGCGGAAAACTTCCTTGCTAATAATCGTGTTAAAAATGGCTGTGAGAAACATTACAAATATCAGTGGGGAAGAAAAGTGTGTTGAAGTTGTACTTTGTACACATTCATACGTGTGGTTCCCTTGCAGCCCAGGAAAAAGCCTGGAGGTTTTTCTGCAGGTTTTCTTGCAGTGAGGACATATAAGTAGAGGATGTATTGACACGAGGGTACTGATTTCACACAGGAAAAGCTGGCTGTCATACAGACAAGTGTGAAGGCACAGAACTGCAGGAAGAAGTGACATTGGCACAATTGATGACTATTTCTGCAGCAGATCAAATAGGTTGTTACTGCTTAGGCTGCTGACAGGCCCTCAGAGATGTTAGTTCCCAGAGTTACTACTGGCCACATGGGGCACCCAGAACCAAACATGCCAAATCTGGTGGTTAATTCTATTAAAAGATACTCAACAGATAAATCTTAATTATGTCTCCTTTAACAAGAATGGTGCTGAAATTACAAAGCGAAAGTATGGCATTTTGTTACAGTAAAGCCAGAATCACAGAAATCCTGTAGCCACAAAAAAAATGAAAAAAAATTTTTAAAAGGTTGTTGTGATGGGAGTAATTATTTGATACATCCTTTTAAAGAAATACAGTCTTAGGGACACCCTGCTACTATTCAGGGCCTTCAGTTGTGTTGATTATGGTCAGTAGTGAAAGTCAGTAAGGGAAAAGGTGTGGAAGAAAATAAGCACATTGCTTATTTTTAACAGAAGCAATACTCCCTGATCTAATTTGTTAAACAAGCCCACATTCAAGGGAGGTCTAGAGAAGGAAATGGGCGTCTTCCCAAGATCCAGCAGCAACTGTATGTTCTGGCAGCATCCTGCCTTGCTGAAATCTAGGTATATGCTGGGACATCCTGCACTTTCCTCACATTCTGGTTCCCACAAGAAGGGAGTTATGATCAGTGTGGACCCAGTTCCCACACTAAATGGCTGGGGACAGTTAGATAGGACATTTAAAACCTTGCAGACATGGCTTAAACTACTCATGGGATTTGAAGCTGCCATGTAAATGCCCTGGGGGTACCAACCAGGCTCCTTGATTCCCCATCCCATGCTTCCTCCTTAACAGCCAAAATGGGAGTATACCTTTACCACAAAGTGCCTTCTCTGCGGTCCAGAGGAGTCAAAAGTGTGGAGGAGCGAGGCCATAGGATTTGTGCTGGTTGGCTTTGGCAGACAAAGGGAGAAAAGGCACAGTATCTCCCAGGGAGCTTGGCATCTTTGTCACTGTAGCTGTAGCTATCAGTTAATTTGTGGCCAGCAAACTTGGCCTAGAAATAACCTCTATTCTCAGTTATATTCACTTGAAAGCAAGTCTTTGTCAATGCCTGTCTCAGGAAACTGCACTGCAATTCCATGAGGCAGCATTCACAATGCTGCCACGCCTTGTGAAGAAGACGGCTGAATCACACAGTTCAGCTAAGCCCTGCTTTTTAGTCCTCTCAACCCTCCAGTTCATCTTCCTTTATGAAAACCCTCACGCAAATATAGAAATGTACACATTTTTCTTGCAATGCAAACTCCTAATGAGACAGATCCAAAGGGCATGATTAACATGAAGTAATAATGTCCCTAGGGGATAGGAGAGCTCAGATACAGCTTCTTCCTTGCAGAACTTCAGCATTTTAATTGCCTTGTGATGGCTGGAGTGCTACAACATCCAGACTTTGAATTAATCCAGCTGGTGGACTGGGCTATCAGATACGCTAAAAGCTATTTGCTCTTCCTTATCTGTAGGTACTACTCTTTCATTTGTGATGTATCTTTAAACACACCTGGTCTAGGAATTCCCAGTTGGCGTGTGGAAGGTTACATAGTGCTGATGTTTAGACAGAAACTTATCCTGCATGAACTGATCACATTGATGTTGTGTTTCCTCACACCATATCGGCATTTAGCTCTTAAAGGTTGGTTTGCTGAGAGGGCAGACAGGAATTTAGGAAAATTCTTCTTTTTTCTGTGGCAAAGAAAAATTTTACTGTGGACTAAGAATGCTGGATGTCAGAAATTAGATACACAGTAGAAAAGATTAATTGCAGCTGCCTATACACTGTACTATGCAGCTGATATTATCTGTGTAGAGTCTTATTTCTAGCAATCAAACTATCATCTATGAATTATTTGATGTGCTTTTCTCCCCATTTTTATAACATTCACAGTCTAAAATTTGGCATTACTTGCTTTGTATATTTCCCTTTTTATAATGCAAGTTTTCTGTTCTTAGGTCTTTATCAGGTTGTGGCAGATAAGACTCCATATGGCAGCATTGAAGAGATTGCAAGAAAATTCTCTATTGGGCCAACAAGGTTTGGCCATCCTTGTTTCTACAGCGCCGAGGACATAAAATTGGCAAACTTCACTATCAAACATGGTGAGCAGATCACCTTCAACTCAGTGGAAGAGGTCAATGGAACGATGGCTGTGAACTGTGTCGTGGTCCGAAATAACCAGTCTCATTCCTTTACTTTGCCCCTTTCACAAGAAGGAGAATTCTACGAGTGTGAAGATGACCAGATATACACCCTGAAAGAGATTGCAGAATGGAAAATCCCTAAGTGCAGAGACCGGATTGTTAAACTTTCCAATACTTTATATATGTGGGACTCCTCTAATCCACTTCCTGAGAATTTTGATGGCTGTTTGATTCTCATGCCTGTCTATGAAGTGCAGGCAGTAATGAAATGTAAGTAGGAATTAAAATCAGTGTTCTGTTAAACTTGGTGTAGCAAAGTACAAAAGTACACTTAAATACAAATTATTTGCTTAAAACAACCATGAAAGATTCAGTTTGTCAAAAATTCCTTATCTATATTTGCCACTAATATTAGTTACAAGAGGAAAAAAGATAAAAATAATATTTGCTTTAGTATTTCTTTATCTGTTAATTCAGATTTATTACCTTGCATTTCTTTCTGTTGCCATTTTGTTGATCACCACAATTAAATCCTCAATGCAAATATATTGCTTAGTGAAAAGTTTGAGCTTAGTAATTCTGTTCAGTTCCCAGATTCTCTTTCTTTGTGTCTTAGACTTTGGCCATGGAGAAGCCACTTGGTCCTTTATGGCTATGTCTAGGATGTAGAAAAAGAATAGGGACATACATGTTGCGATACACTTCATTATCACTTACTTTTCAGAATGAGTGTGTCTGAGAAGGAATAATCATATTATTTTATTCTATTGCAGAAACAAATATCAACTGAATATAAACACAAAAACTCACGGACAGTTTCTGAAACCTGTAGGTTTGAGGAAACAGAAAGATTAGAAAACCAGTATCTTTAAAAGATTGTGCTCTGAGTTTTTATTTAAAAAACCCCAAAATATTTATGACACTAGTTGTTCTGGTTGTTCCACCCAAACACTGAAACAGCTGGGTTCTGATTGCAGGATAGTCGCTTAGCTTTTGGGAAGGTTTTGCTGCTTGTTGCATTTACTAGAAGCAAACCAGTGAGCTACATAGAAATTTAATCTTAACAGAAATATGCAATTCATGAGGATATTTACCAGGAAATCTTTTACAACTGAGCATTTATCTGTTGAATGATGTAAGCGAATGGATAAAAGAGAAAGAAATAAAAGTGGGCAGAGACTGTTAGCACAATATACCATAGTTGTTATATGCTTATCATAAGACATTCAGCTGTGCTTGCTACGTGATTTAATGTGTGAGTTTGGAAAATATAACTTCACAAGATAAAGTACTCTGTTTGCCATAACTCTATCTAGATTCAGGAATCCAGCTCATCTCCTGAAGCTGGATTAACTCAGGTGTATGGCTTATACATATGTGCAGAATCAATAGGAATTTAATGTCCCTAAAAACATTCAAAAGATTCAGAAATATTTGGTATTCACTTGTCTTCCAATCAGTTATTCCAGTGAGGATTGTATTTGTTGTTTTTATTTTAAGTTTCATGGTGTTTTCATCATTTAAGAAGCATTATATATGTCCTAAATAATTATTTAATACAAACTTGAAAAGTAGGCTTCATGGTACATGATTAACTACTTTCTTGTGGACCATGAAAAATGGATTTTCACCATTTTTAGGAGAACTATAAATAGACACAAGATAAAGTATGAGAAATAATATCCACTGTAAAAGAAGATTCCTGATAACTGGGATAACTGATTATATTTTCACAGGCTGTGAGCAGGAATCCTCTATACTTCTCATTATTAACAATAACCAAGTTACGTGTGTGGAACTCTCCCAGCTGCTCATAGAAAGTTTCATTTTCAATAGTCATTTTCCTTTGCTGTCTTTCCCTTGTTGTGTTAGGATGTTTATCACCTCAAGGTGTCAATGCAACAAAAACAGAGTTGGAACAAACAGATCCTGAATCACTGTCATAGAACTCTGTCATATAAAATAAATCTGATACCAACTTTGCAGTATAAAATATTGGTATGTCCTGCTACAAGGAAGTGTGAATCCAGAATATACTTTTGTGTAGGTCTACACAGAATAAGCCTTATTGAAGAGAGTAATTAAATATTATTTGCTTGTTAAATTTTACTGCCTTGGTCAGCGATCTGTGCTGTCACTGACTTGGAGCCAAATTCTTAAACAAGCCTTAATTATATACTCAGCTTTGTTCTTGGAAGTTTTTCATTCAAATTTTTTGCAAGTTCAGTTGTGATAAAAGAGCTGTTGTTCCCAGTCAGGTTGTTAAATTCAATGGCTCAATTCTGATAGTGAATAAATCAGGTGACGCAAAAAAAGATGCAACAGTTCCAGAGAGGAACATTATAGTAAAATGTCTTAATTCATAAACAATAACCTTAAACTTAGTTATACAAAGACTTTGCCATTTTGTCAAATGATACCCTTTCCTAGTAAGTACTGATGTTTTAATTATTCTTTTAAATATCAAAATACCTTCCTTCTCCCGGTCTGGCCACAGCAGCAACATGTTGTCAATGGATCCAAGTGCTATTTATTTATTAAAAATGTTTCCCCACTCATTTCTTTTGGGAAACCCTAAGTTGCTATGAAATAAAGGAATAAAAATGCAGCTTGCACCCGAGAGTTTGAAAAGATAACTGATTAAACTTGGAGGTGCTGTGGGGAAAAAAGTGAACTAGACTTTTCTTTTTCTTAAACTTTTTGTTCACTTGCACACCTTATTCTCTGTCTTCATTTGTGTCATCTCACGCATATCTGATAACCATATCTCTCATATTGAAACAGTTAGACTTTGGCTGGCCCTTTTAATGGTGCACATTTGCACATGGATGTGCACACAGGTACTTCTAGTACCTGTCCAACAGGACGTGTATTTTATTTCAATATCAGTTTGAAAACAAAACCCAATATATTTCTTTTTCATTGCAGTTCGAAAGGACATAGTTCGTATCCTCTCAGATCTGGATGTTGAGGTCAAGGATATAACAGACTGTTATGATACTGGCTCTTTCATTCAGCCACTTTCTTTGGAAGATATATTTGAGAGAACAAGCAAAGAATTTCCTGTGGTTGCTGAGATAATGGAAGGGCCTTCGGGAAGCCAAAAACCTTACAACTTATTGTCTACAGGGAAAGAAATTGTCATCTACAAAAAGTACCAGGCAGCAAGAGTCCTAGCCTCTGAGATGAGAAGTGATTCCTCCAAGAGACATTTTTTAATCCCTATGAGCTACAAAGGAAAGTTCAAGAGAAGACCTCGGGAGTTTCCAACTGCCTATGACTTAGAGATAGCAAGAAGTGAAAAAGAACAGCTTCATGTGGTAGC
This sequence comes from Machaerirhynchus nigripectus, assembly GCA_013397975.1. Taxonomy (NCBI): domain Eukaryota; kingdom Metazoa; phylum Chordata; class Aves; order Passeriformes; family Dicruridae; genus Machaerirhynchus; species Machaerirhynchus nigripectus. The sequence continues at coordinate 1,038,894 of VZRQ01004165.1, read as the reverse complement.
AACTAAAGCCTTTGTTTCCCCTCATAAAGAACTTTTTTCTGTTTCAGTTGGAGATCAGTTTCTAGTTCAGCATTGCCAGACTAGTGAAGTTCTGTATGAGGGAAGAAAGAAAGTCATAGATGTTTTAGCTTGTGAGCAAATACTAAGTGATTCATACAAAAAAGTGTTCCTCCCCCTGTACATGGAAGGTGGCTACGTGGAAGTGATTCATGACAAGAAACAGTACCACCTTTCTGAGATTTGCAAAGAATTCCATTTGCCTTTTAATGTCAAAGTGTCCGTGAGGGACCTTTCCATCGAGGAAGATGTCTTGGCTGCCGCACCTGGTCTGCAGTTTGAAGAAGAAATCACAAACTCATACTTGCTGATCAGCAGTGCCAGCAGTCCAGTGGAGAGCTGGGAGATTCCTGTGTATCGCTTAAACATGTTGGTCCATTTGCTCAGCAAAAATGTCCAGACAGTTGTACCACCCGTGACTAGGACAACGGTGGAAGAGGTCAGCAAAGAGGAATACTATATGTTGCGAAGATATGAAAACCTAACCCTTCCTCCACCACCCAGGCCTCCCAAAAAGCCAACAACAGCACCACCACCTGCTTCTGCAGTGCCTAAGCAAGGTGTGTCTGATGTACTACAGGCTCCAAAGGTAAGGCATCATGTCTTGTCTTTGAATGTCTTACAAGTACAGGTCGTGTTCTGTGGGTTTAAAATCTTCATTTCACTGTTGTATCCTCGTGGCATGTACACAGATGGCTCTCAGCTCCCTGTAATAGGCAAATTAGCCATTACAGACAAGGATGGCTAAAATCTCCAGTGTGTGTTAATTGATCCATGAAAAACAACGGAACCATGCCGACTCACAGCAGAAATCTTGGCTGTATAATTTTGCATGGATAATCCTTTACTGCACTATTCTAAAAGTGAAGGGAGAGACTTGAAGTGCCTGTATTTAAACCTTTATTAAGGGGAGGCATATGTTTTCATGATGTAAAGATAATTTTGCTCAGCTGGAAATTGCAGAATTAAGTTCACAGAGAGACAGTTTGAATAGAAATTTTTGAATTCATTGTCTTGCACTTACCCAAGTGGGAAATAGGTTTGGAATCATATTAAAAAAAAAAAAAAAAGGCAGTTCTTTTAGAATAGCACTTGATGTTAAGAAAAAAGTGCCCCTTCTAGGATGTTTTTCTTCATATTTAACCTAAGATAATGCATTTGTTCATTAATCTTTGTGTTGGGTCTGGTTGAAGTGGAGTTGATTTTCTTCACACCAGCCTGTAAGGTATTTTTTTGATTTTTCACTTAATCAGGGTTGACAACCCACCATTCTTTTGGCTATTTCACAGCCATGCATCCACAGCATCAAGGCCTTTTTGATTTCCTAGGCTTCCCCAAGGAAGCTGGCTGGGGTTGGGCAAGAGGTTGGGAGGGGGCACAGATAGGAGAGTTTACCCCAGCTGACCAAAGGGATACTCCGTAACACATAATACCATGTTCAGCAATAAAAACTGAGGGGGTGAATTGCCTAGGAAGGCAGCCATAACTCAGAGACTGGACAGACATCAAGCTGCTTGTGGGAGATGATGAGTGATGAGTCCCTCTTGCCTTCATTTATTAAACTGTCTTTGTCTGAACCCATGAGTTTTCTTGCTTTTGCTCTTACTATTCTCTCTCCTGATGAGATCATCATCCTGATGTCAGGGTGGAGTAAACAAGTACCTGGATGGGTGCTCAGCTTCTGGCTGGGGTCAACCCACCACTATTTTCTTGCACATATTGAAAGAATTGAAGGCCCATTGATGGGCTTTAATGAGAGAGACAGTCTAGGAAGTTTTTAACTTAGGTTGCAGTTGTCCTCATGTGCAAATACAAATTCTCTGCAGGTGAAGGGGGAAAAGATTGGAAATACTTTCAGATCTCTGTGTTGTCGTTGCTATGCTATGTGCTATGCTTTAATACAAGGCAACTCATGGAAATATATTTTGGGGGATTCAGAGGAAGTGTTTTTTTTGTGTGTTGATATGAAACTAAACTTGAATTGTAGTCACTCTGAAAGGGCAGTGTTTGTGAGTACCCCTCTTTGCCCACTAGAGGTGTTCCTCTTCTCATTCCCCAATTCCAAGACCCCACGCAGGTTCAAAGCTCCACATAGATCCTGGGACATGGTTTCAACAGACTATAGGAGAAGTGAATGGATAAGGTTGTTCCCTCAGATAAGGGTACTACAATCAAATATGTGTAATTTTCTCCTGTCTTTACTACAGAAATGTCTTTTCTTCTAATTTTTACAATGAACAGTGTAGCAGCTTAAATAAGACATCCTGTTGTGCAAGGAAGGATACATGAGAAACTCGTCCATGGAGCTACCAGGCGAGCAATCACCCTGGTACTGGCCAGGGGTAGAGCACTAGGGGAAAATTCCCTAAAGCTGTGTTTCTGGTCAATTTGTACCCTTGTCAGGAGGACTCAGACCTCCTGCAGTTACTGATGGCTGTGTGTGAAGAAAAGCAGGTGGATGCTGATGCCAGATCAGGTTCATGCAGAAGTTAATATTTTCCTAAAGTGAGGAGAGAGCAGTAAAGGCAGAAGAGGGATGAGCTGAGGTTCTTTTGCACAATCATGAGTGAGAACAACCTTAGACTGCAGCTGTCCAGACAAAGGAGATAATTTAAACTCTGTTCCAGAAGATCCTTTAAAGTTTTTTGGCGGGGGCAGGTGCTTGTTATAAATAAATAATAAACTGCAGTCAGGATGCTTGGAGTTATGCATATTTGTAAATCTCCTCCCCTGGGAAGGTGAAACAAGTAGAGATCCCTTATGCACTAGATTAAACATCCTGAGCTGTAACATATTGTGTTTAAAGTCACACAGAATGCATTATCTTTTCTATCCTGAGCACCGTGAGTCCTCTGAGCAGACACGGATGGTAGCAGCTAGGCTCTGCCTTGGTCCCTCTGCAGCACTAGGGGAGATTGTGTTTTCTTTTACATGTATCAGGAGTGTCTGAGGGTTCAGAAAGTCAGAAACTGTGCCAAACTGATAAATAGCCATCTTTGCATATTTTGTGACTATGCATAGGCTTATTTGCATAAATAACAGATGAGCGTCCTAATGAGCTGAACTTAAGCCTGACAAGGTGGCAGCCTGGGATAAGCTTTAGTGCTGCATGAGTTGCCACGTTCCTCCTGCATGCAGCTCCCTGCCTGGTGCTTAGGGAGCTCTGGCTGCTTGCTGGAGGATGGTGAATGGCTTCTGTGCACAGCAGTTGGGAAACTCTGCTTCATTTGGAACTCCAGGATAAAATGCTGCTGCTGCGTAAGATCTGTCTGGTTTTTGCCAGTGCTGCAAGGGTTGGTCACCTTTAGCTACAGCTTGTGCTTTGATCGCCTCAGCTCGCAGCAAGGCTGTGATGGCAGAGAGGCTCCAGCTGTCTCTTCCTGCTGTTCTCTGACCTTGGTAAGGGAACACTGGGCCCAGGAGCAGGACTGCATGCTTCACTGCCTGCTTTTGGTCATGTGAATCACTGGATTGGATGAGATTGGCATCCAACATGGACTGGAAACTCAGACGAGTGTGAGAACTGCCTCTGCTTGTGTGCAAGGGGCAGTGCTGCAGAGACATGGATGTTTGCACAGTTCAGCAAAGTCCAGAGACAGCAGATGAATTCTCAAACATGATACAGCTGCATTAACCAAGCACTCTGCCCAGTCTCTTCACAGGGCTAATTAAGTTGGCTCGACTCCTGCTGATACAGCTTTCACTTCCAGAACCTGGGGATGGCTCCTCTCCCCTCCACAGTACAGCATAGACTTTCCCTTTCCCTCTCGTATGAACATTTTGTTTGGGTAAGAAACATGCAGACCACATATGTTTGCAATTTTGTATTACTTGCTAATTCAATTAAAAAAGACAAACCCCAAGAAAATACGTGTAAACTAAGCAAATGAAAAAAATAGCTTGTATTCAATGATGAAATTAATCTGACAGTTCACAAAGCAGATATCTATCTAATATTAATAACCCATAGCAGATATTTATTCAATAGCCAGTACCTCTACCCGCAGGCACCCCCAGCTGAGGACAGGAATGACACAACAACTTGTACCCTTTGTCTCATGGTAAAATGTATTATAAAATTCAGCGGAATTCTACATTTTCTTTGCTAGAATAATTGGAATGAATTTCAGAGGGGGCTCTAACTTATATGTAGAATTAAATGGTCACTCAGTTTCTGATTTGTGAGCTTATCTAGAAAGTGAGAATGACCTAATAAAACCGTAGAAGTGAATGCTACAGATTTGAGAATGGAGCATCTCACCCTCTTGCCTAGTTGCTCCTGGAGAGAAGTTCCTGTGGAGTACTCAGTCAGGGCCTCACATTCTTGAAATGAAAATTCATTTAAAGGGAACAACCCAGATGTGTCTGTTCTGTCCACACCTTAGAAACACCACTGCAAATATAACAAACCAAGTTTTCACGTAGTAACTCCCTTGAAAATAGTTTCCTAAATTTCCTTTTCTACTTGCTTGGAAACCTTCTGTTTCTTCCCTTTTGTGAAGATTCAAGCAGCAAAAGTTTTCTAGCTTTCTTTTTGCATTTCAGTTCAAAGAGTAAATATCCTACACATTTAAGAACATGCTAATACATGTCCCTCAATACTTTTGCATTCAGTTGAAAAAAAGAAAACAGTCCACACCAAATATTGCTAAATGCAATCTTAATCAATGCATGGAAAGCCACAATTTAGTCCTCATACTCCAAAGACCATAAGGGCACTAAGGGCATGGCTTAAGGGACAAAAAAAAGGGCAGCATTTCATTCCTGATAAGGAGTAAGAGAGGGTAGCTCCATCCAGTGCTATTTTCAGTGGTCTGTTTAGTCATGTATCTAACCTGAACAACAGTAGAATCAGTAGAATACTCACCAGCTGGAGTGCTGCTAAATACCTTTATGAATGTGGAACTGGAAAAGTAGTCACAGGCAGTAATCTGCTCATCTCTGGCAAGAAAGCTGAGAGTATTCCAGCCAGGGAAACTGGAATTTAATAAAATAGGAGCATCAGGGCATGATAGTTAATCGTCATTTTGTGCTAAGGTCCATTATCCTTTCAAAAGTCATTACAGTGTTAAAGATATCAGGAACTTTCTTGCTTTCTTGCTTTTTATTTCAAAATTAAAATGAAAGAAAAATTATCACTTCCATCTGGCTTTGCAGTTCTACAAACTGAGCTATCGAAATCTGCCATTAACATATTTATCGCATCTGTCTCCACAGCAAAATGAAGACTTATCTGGAATTAAGTTGATAAGACATAAGCTGCATTTCTCAGCAAATGAGTTTTTCCTGTAGTGTCTCCTTTCCTTCCTCATAATTTTCTTTTCTGCTTCCAGAGCATTTTTCACATTTTTGGGTCCTTTATAGAGTAGATTTATCACAAATATTTCTGCTGTGTAGCAAGAAACTAACCTTCCTAAACAAAAACATATTAGAAAATGCATACTGGAGAGCCAGGAAGGAACAGGTAAGAACAGACTTCAAGATTTAACAATCTTTTGGCTCTGGAAATGAGGAAGAAAAAAGAGGTTCATTAGCAGATACAGAAATGAGCATATGCAAAGGTAAGGAGGAGAGTTTCTCTCTGACAGGTGTGGCATTGTAGCTGCTGATGCTGCACCTGTGCTTTCTCTTTCTCTCTTTTTCTCTGTCCCCACTGAAGAGGATGTTTCCCACTCCCTGGAATCTCATTTTCCACCCTCTCTTTCCCCCTCCTTTCCCACATTCTATCTAGTGTTTCTCCTTGTCATTTTATAGTAGCTTTATAACTCTCTAATAAATAACATGTGAAGGCTGGAGTACAGCTCTACAAATTGAGGATCACCTCACGCTGTCATTGCGGCCAATTTTATAAAGTGTCTCAAAATCCCATCCCCACAACAGCCTCACCTGGTGAATCAGGCCCTAATTCCCTCCAAGTCCTTGTGCTGCATCTTCTTGCTTCTCTGAGCACCTTGTACGCACTGTGCCATGGGCTCCTTTTCCTCCTAAAACCCATCCTGTGACACATATGCCTGATTTCCCCCAGACCCATGTGTTAGGGTCCCCCCAAGCTATATTTTTCATGTGCCCTTCACCCTCCTAACCTACAGGACATTTGTTCCCTAGTCCCCTGTACTGCTTTCAACAAGCCTGCCTTTTCCTGTTCCTTGCTTCTTCCCAACATATCTCCACTGCTTGCTCTTCTCTCATGCAGTGAGCTGAAGCCCAGGTCACAGCCGTAAAGGAGTGGGAGCTGCAGGGACATCTAAAGCTACACACAGGCTTTTGTTGCCTACCGAAGCAGCACGTATTCCAAACCTCAGCACAGCACTGGTCTCCAGATAGGATCTTAGGGGAAAGCTGGAGCAGGGTGTGGGTGCTGACAAGGGTCAAGCAGTTTAATTTTCTTGTTGGCTGGACAGTCCAAGCTGAAGGATTTTGTACTGATGCTCTCTGTTGCAGAGATCCTTATAGCTGTGTTTGGATCTGGCATCCTGTGACCATTTTCTGGAAAGCCTATCCACATCCAGATACCATGCTGGGCTGAAGTCTACACATGTGCCATCCCACTTCACATCCTGGGTTTTTCTGCAGGAGAAACCAAGCAATGCTGGCTGGAGACCAGGACTGCTCAGTACCCTATGGACTCTGCATGAACCAAGAGGAAGGAGTTAAAGGAACTGGAAACCCTAAAGCCCCAGCTAATAAATGACTGGAGTTTTCCTGATATTCTCACCATCCTCTTTTTCTTTTAAACAATACTAAAAGCTTAAAATTTCCACAGAGAATCATCAAGTCTGCAGTAGGCGCTTACTGTGGTTTGATGTTAGTCTCAAAACTGAAATACAGTAGGGAAGATAGCAGTGTGCCTGCCAGAAGGACAGGCAGTACATAATTGCCTGAAGAAACAGCAGGGCAATCTGAGGTCTAAGTCTCATTGCAGAAAGGCATTAGTGCTACAGGAAATGCTGATATAGTACATGGAATTAAGGAAGGTACAGATGAACATTTGGATATGCTGACTGATGAAAATGCCAACTGGTTAAAAGCAAATTGCTTAATTTAGAGCTAAAAATGAATTACTTGGAGAACAAAGAGAAAAGAAATATAAAAATAAAGAGGATGCCCAGAAGAAATAAAAAATTGAACCACATGAAAATATGGAACCCTTGATAAGAAGAAAAATCCTGAACAGAGTGTGTGGCCAAAAGCCATTGATGTCAGTAAGGCAAGAATTGGCTGGCACATTTTTTTCCTGTCTCACAGAAGGTACATAACATAATAAAACACATAGCATAACAAAATCATATAATTATGTATAATTATGAAGCAGGACAAAAAAGTAGCATAAATCTAAAACTCGAGGAACCACTGCAGCAGAATAACTCTCCTAAAATAGAATTTGGGGAGTGGGGGCACAGAAATGTAATTTTTTCTCAACTGCAGTTCAAAGAAACCTGACTTCCCACAAAGCTGTTCTGCAGGCTGCATTTTACTGTTTGCCCTTCTTCTGACAGCAAGAAGATTGGAAAATTAAGTTTTTGGATAGCTAGCTGTTGAAGCACTACCTGTTATGGACTGTATTTTGATCTGTTTGGAAGTCACTAAAGAGTTTTCCAGTTTAAAGTGGCCAGTGATAATCTATACCACAGTGAATTTCCAGCAGGAAGCACAGTCCCCATACTCCTGCAATGCCCGCCTGCAGCAATGACCAGCCAGGTAGCTCCCAAGGATCCCACAGAACCAGCTGCCGGAGCTCTGGGCAGCTCCCAGGCTCTCTGACTCCATCTCTGCTCAAACACCTTCAGGGAGTTTTCTGGACTCTGAAGGCCACCTGGCATGGGGTGACTGGTGTCCCTGCTAGTAATCGTTCTGGTCTCCTTATTTGAGAAAGAGAGCCTTGGGTGCTCTAACCCCCAGATCATGCCTGGGAACTGTGAGGGAAAGAGCTAACTGGAACAGGTTGAAATGAAAACCCAGAGATGTTTAAAGGCACTGTGTAATAACTAGTGTGGATATATGTTGTGGCGGCTGAGCCAGCGGCAGTGGAAGCCAAAGGGCCAAAGAGCCCCAGAGCAGGAGATGCCTGTTGGTGGGCCAGCTCCACAGTTTAATATCACCCCCTGAGTCAGTGTGAGAAAAGCCTCCCCCATCAGGCCTTGTGGTTCTGTGCAGATTTGGTCTGTCTGGTTGGCCCATTATCCACACGCCCCTTTTACCCCTTACAAGGTTGTAGTGGTAAATTACCTCACCTTCTCTCCACCCCTGTACCCTCAGACCATTGGTTACTGGTGCTCTGCCCGCCTCCTTTCTGTACCCCTCTATAAGTTTGTCACTGCCCTGGTATCACTCTCTTTTCGTCCATGTATCCCCTCGTTGTGGTTTGGCAATAAACCCCTCGGAATTCTGTACGAAGAGCCCCTCCTGACTCTTTGCCTCTGGTGATGCATGAGCTGTTCAACTTGAGTGTGAGCGTGTGCTTTCATGCTTCCATCGGCACGGGTGGGAAAGTCGGCCTGCGAGAGTGCCAAGCAGCACCGCCGGAGCCGTTCCTTGCTAGGGACGCTTTCAGGGTAACACGGCGGCCTCTCCACCGACCACCCACACTGCGTTAGGTATAGCCACTGCTGAAAAAGATGGGATAAAAAAGAACAGATAGAGCTTCACCAAAGTCTTCACTTAAGTGTTGTAGGTGGTCAGTGTAAGAGACAGCACTGACATTGCCCATTCACATTACGCATTCTTCCATGAAATTCAGGCTTTGGCAGTACTGTCAGCTGAGCATTCTGGAAGTGAAAGCATCCCAGAAGGTTGGGATTATGCTTTGAAATATATGCCCCATGAAAACAAATGAGAAAGTTGCTGTCAGTGTGACAGCAGGGTCACATCCTAGAAGACCTGTGGTCATGGTTCACATCTTCCAGAGAGTCCTTGCAGTGAGGAATTGAGTGATTAGCAAGAAACGGAGTGCTGTGGAGAGACTCATCAAATCCATTAAAATTCGTAATGATCGTCCAAGCCCTGGGCTTTCCCTCTTTACTTTTTGAATGTAATAGTCCATAGACGTGGCATAAAAAAGCATCATGAGGAGATTTTAAGGGCTAAAAAATAATGTATTTATTGTCTCTACCACAAAATATAATTTTTCTTCTTTATGCATGGAGGTGCCAAATTTACACCAAGCTTTTTCAAGGTATTTAACAACATTATGGTCTTGTTTTGCCTCAGAACATGAAATAGTTTTACTAGTAAATAGATTGTCATGGCAGTATGTTGTGATAAAGTGGTTCAGATTTTCTTTTCTTTTCTCTGTTTTTAATACAGAATAACAAGTGGATTGAAGAGGCACAGGGCATTCAATCTGTTGTGATTCCTGTAGTGTCACTGAAAAACCAGAGCAGTGATCCCAGGCTTGCAATGACTGTAGGCAGTGGCTTGTACCAGGTATCCACCTGAACAAGTGTGATGGAGTTTAAGTAGAGGGTCACACTAAAGAAAAAAAAGGAAATTAAAGAAAGCTCTTTGCGAGTTTGTGGCATGCCATGGACCACCCGGATGGACAACATCATCAATGAGCTGTGCTTAGACTCTGCTCTAGTTTGGATTCTTAATTACCTAGAATTGAAATCTTATTAATAAACCAGGGCAAAGCTATTCCCAAAGCATCACTTTTAAACTTTAAGAGTCTTTGAAAAAGTAAATAATATTTTGTGTGAAATGATGAAACTATCTGGAAGCTACTTTTAGGGATCCATCTGTTTTGCATAAGTGGTAAATGCATGTTCTGCAGTATTAATGAGGAAAAAGTGGTTGAGTTTGCTTGTGAATTACTGTCATTTGAAGGGAAATGTGCCAAGCAACTGAACAGTAGCTCTGCAAGAAGATTCTGGCCATGAGGAGTGGGGTTCACAAGAGCTCAGTAGGTCTGGTTTACATCCCCACCTCAGTCAAATGCTGCTTCAGTGACCGCAGGCAAATCACATAAATATCATTGCTTCCAGATACATGAGGAAACTGCCAGATGTGAAGAGTGAGTGTGGGTTTACAGCTCATTAGTTACTTTATATGGATGCTTAAAGCTCAGGTAAACGCAAGATACATTGCCTCACTTTCAGTAAGGGTCAGAGCTACCTCGCATTTACTCTGGAGCAATAACCACACAGACAGTTGCCATGGAGTATTAAATGAGCTGTAAATCCACTCTCATTTACTAGGTGGCAACCTGTTCATGTAGCTCTCTCCTCTGACTGTGAAATGGGACACGATGCTTCATTTTTCCATCTTGGATATTTGTATAGACAAGCATGATTTTTCTATGAATGCAGCATTTTGTGCATTGGCTACTGCATTAGGAACAACAGCAACAACATAAAAATAATATCAGCAATGTAATTGCTGGACATTAGCACACTTTAGTCTTGTTGAAAGTTTTTAGCTGGAAGTTAATCTACAAAAGAGGTGAAAAAAGCAAGTGACAGTTGTCTAGGATAGATAGATTCTGAAGTGTGAGTATTCGAAAGAGGAAGAAGCAAGAAAGAATAACTTATTTAAGAACTTACACCATAGCAAGGTGTTAACTCTGAGGCTCACTAACACCTTTGAGAGGTCAGTATTTTGTTAACCACTTCATAGTTTATTCTAATTTAGACACTGGTCTTTGTGCTTGTCTGCTGCATCTGCTGTGGTATATCTGTTGTCTTTAGCCTTGTCTTCCTTCACCTGTTGGCTTACAGAAGCAAGACATAAAGAGTTATGGATGGAAAGTCAGACGTTTCTTATAATGCCTGCATAAATTTCCCCAGCTTGTGGGACTTTGATAGATAGCATTAAACTAAGTGTTGCATATTAAAGGTTAATTTGTGCAAGTACAAAAGGTGCCAGCAAGGAAAGAAAATGAGGAAAGAAACCACTGCAATACAGGTTACATATGTTATATTGATGCATCATACTTGTATAAAAAGTAGTGGGACATAACTGATGATGTATAAATAAATGCTGGACTAAAAAGTTATTTTTTGAGGTCAACCTGACGCATCATATATACTACTTGCAATGATGGAGCAGCCCCTCCACTTGGGTGGAAGAGTGGGTTAAGGAGCTAAACTAGGAGGGTGAAATTGAGAACTAGTGAAACAGAAAAACAGAATATCCAGTTACATTCTATCAAATTGTGAAATGGGATGGGAAAGCAGAATTTATGTAGGATGGAGGGAATTGCATTTTTGTTATAAAAAGCCTTTTTTGAGGGTGAGGACTTTTCTTTCTCGATAAGTTCTTTTCCCCTTGTGAATATCTTAATTCATAACTATCCTGCCCTCATTGTCTCTCCTATAAAAATGAAAAGCAGTGTAATGTAAAAAAATTCTGCTCTGTTTGAGCCAGCTGCATGCATACATACATGGTGGTTAACACGAAATATCTTCTCTTTATCTGTTCTTTGCACCTCGCTGAATACGCAGACCAGAGAGGTCTTGGTTTACCTCTTCCTTTTACTCCATATCATCAACATTTGATGGTGTGAACACCCAGGCTATCAACCTGCTACACTAATCTTACTCCCTCTCTCGTCTCATGGTTCCAGCAATAGGAATATGGATGCAAAAACATTGGAGCTAGAAGGAAAACAGAAACTAAATCCTCAAACAGCAGGCTTAGATTTTGCATGAGGCTTTTCATTAGTTTGCATCTTCAGAAAAAACAGAGATAAAATCATCTCATGAAATATTGAAACCACTTCTGCCCATATGAATAGCCGGATGTGAAACATCTCGGTCTACCCTCTGAAACGGAAAATAAACCTTCTTATGAATGTTATGAGTTATTGAATAATAATATGGCAGTAGTCTAATGCTGCTATTGTTGAACCTAAATGAAAAACCTTATTAATCATGGATTTGACAGCTCATTCAGTTATAATAATGTTTCCTGTCAATCCAAGCTCTCATTATAATTGGATCTTATTTAGAAAGGAAGATGCTCCATTGACTGCTCAGATGGAGAAAAATACAGGTTTGAAAATGAAAATATCAGTCTGAATTCTGTTTCCAGGGAGCCTGCTTATGCATTTACAAGTTGGATAACACTTTAATCCTTGCTGTGTGTCACATTTGGATGTTACTATAATAAGATTCTCTCGCTGACGAGACACCAGCTCTACAGTCATGACAGTGAAAGTGAAAGCAGGAAGAGCAAATGAAACTTCTTCTCAGGGTTGCTGGTGTATCATCATGATTTGTTGCAAAGAATTAACTGAAATAGATGGCTTTTCAACATAAAGTAGTGTGTTCAGCTGTGAATTTACAGCTAATTTGGTTTCCTGCATGCCCTCTTTTGTGGTTACTCAGTTTGCAGAAAGTATTAGATATTTCATATGGCATTGAGAGGAGATTAAGTTGCTTCAAACCAAGGCAATTTTGTGTGCTGTGTGGGTGTTTACAGAGAGAGTTAGTGGCAAGGAGCTCTAAATTCATTCCCTAACTTATTGCACAATAATTTTATAAACAAGGCCAGAGACAGAACAAGCAAAAGCAGCTGAGGTGGTTATCAAAGGAGATGAATATTCAGGCTGAGACTGAAAGTACATGGAAAAGTGTTTCAGATAAATGTCATTTAGAAGACACTCTGCTGGCAAAATCTGTAAATTGCATATTGGAGGCCCCAATTTTGTGGGTGTAACAGAGGGAGGTGCTGCATTCTGTGCAGGTCACAACTCATTGAGGACACAGAAGCCACAGAGTAAGTAAGACTTAGACTCAAATTTAAAAAAGAAAGGTTTTATAAAAATCCCTTTTCTAGGGCAGCTGAAACCTTAACTCCCAGAAGGCATTCTTGTTCACTGGTAAACTGGTGTGGTTACAATAAATGGGAACTTAGAGTAGTTTTCTAATGACTAGTATAATGTTAGCCAGCATAGAGACACCAGACTGTTTTCACTGCCTTGAAGGACAAGGAGTAAAAATCTGGTAACATCAGGAATTCCTTGCATGAGTGTAAGGGCCTGATGGTTGTGTGCTTGATCCTACAGCAGACATGCGCACTGAAAAGCAATCAAGTAATCTTTTAGCCCTCCATGGCTCAACCAGATGAGGCACAGATGGGAGAACAGGTTGTAACCCACACCAGAATTTAGTAGCTATATTGGGACAATATGCTTTCTTCTATTATTTGTCTTCAATCATTGCAACTTAGCACTATCTTTTATTTTTCTTTGTGCCAAGTGGAGACAACTCAAGCCCGTACTGAGATTGCAGTTCCTGGGAGAAATAAGGGCAAGGCTAAGAATGAAAGTGTTACAAATGTAAACAGGAATAAAAATCCAAGGAAAAGCTGAAACTGTTTGTTTTGGTTTTGTTGTTGTGCATTCCTTTTTTATTCACAATAGCTGACTGATTTATCTTCTTTGAATGAAAAAATAGAAGTCAAGATTTGTTTCAGGTGAAGAGTTGATGTCAGAGAGGATTTCTTTTATTGTTACAAAGATCACCCAGTTACAGACAATCACATGCCTCTACAACCACTCATGTACTGGAGGTTATGCAACCGTTTGTGAAGTGCCTATTAGCATAAAAAGCCCATAAAATTTATCCTGGAACTATGTAATTTGAATGGGGGTATAATAATTCAAAGAATACTTTTCAAAATATATAACTTGATCAGCAGCTGTTGAATCCATAAAATAAATATTTATATTCATGGGATAGTTCTGAAAAGGTCAAGTAGGAGACATTTTAATCCATGTTTTCAATTTGTCGCTATATGTTTAGAGTAATAAATCATAGCAGCTTTCAAAAATAACAAAGACAACGGTAACATATGGCTCTCAAATGTCTGTGGACTGTAGATTAAACTAATCTGTTTTTCCTGAGCACCTAAACACAATTTCTTTATTTGTTGGTTGTGATCTCTTCTGTTATTAGAAAAAGATATTTGATACCTAATGGCATAAACCATTATGCTAACAATTTCAAATTAATGGGACCTTCCAGCTTATTTCAGAAGACACATTGCCAAGTGCTGTCATCGTATTTTTCATAACTTTATCAAATGTAAAAACATCTTCAGATGTACAAATGTAATTTGTATTAGCAATTTTCAGATGCAAATGCAACTTCTCACCCTGTTTGCAGGTACAGCACAGTTGTAATAACATGACAGTCTGAGACACTAATTAGTTGATTTAAAAAATATTTTACAAATGTTTTATGTGCTTATACATTGTATGCACCCCCAACCAAAATGTCGTGCTTGGGTTTCTCTCGACACATTCTGTCATTCAGATGTAACCACAAAACCTCCTCTCTGGTATGAAGACTCCTGACAGAACATTTGGTTTTTCTAGCTGACTTCATACATTAGGCAGTGCTTAATAATTTCCTTTCCAAAACCCATCCTGTAAGCACACTTTTGACTGCTCTGCTGTTTGCCCAGCTCCTCCACTGTGTCTATGTTTTGATGCCTGTGTCCTGTCTTAAAATGTCTTGACTGGGATAGATGGACCTTGTGGGACATGTGCGGGCGTGGTTTAAAGAAATACAGCTCCATTTACTTTAATGGAATTGAAACGTCTTCCGAGAAGTGTGAATTTGCAATATTTGTTTGGGAAGAGAAAATGGCATGCGTGTCTCTTTGGATCTGGGCCAGCATGCTGCAGTGATGGATGGCCTGGTACAGCACAGCTACAGAGAGAGGTGCTTTTGTTTAGGTAGCCACATGCTAGAAATGTGAGCTACACCTCTGTGTATAAACTTCCACTCTGGTCTCTACTCTCAGTGGTGCCTAGAGAGCCAAGCAGGTATTTTGTGGTTAGCTGGAAAACTTTAACTGCATTGTGGAGGTTTCCTGGCTGTAATCAGAGCAAGGACATGTGGAGCCTGCAGATAGGTACATGTAATTATGTACATTTTTGTGCCTTGAACTGGAGCTGAGCTCCACCTGTGGCATAGCAATTAACACAAAGTGACTGACAGACATGTTTTTCACAATAGGCCTGTGATTAGTGCGTTGTGTAGGGAAAGGGTCACCACATTATGGCTGCTAGTACACACAATGCCCACCAGCAGCTCCAGTGAGACCCTGGGCCATGGATGTGTGGACTTGGACTTTGCAAATTGTGCAGGTACAAGGTCTGAGGGATGAGGTGCAGCCCTGGTTCAGAAGGAAGTGCTTTGGCAAGGAAGGCTGAGGCTTAGGTGTCATCCAGAAACTTACAGCCTAGAGGAAAACCAACACTCTCAGACAATTGTTTTCACCCCCAGCCTACAAGCTGCTCTAATATTGGCTTTTTTGGGTCTCCCAGGTATGTAGCATGTGCCAGTCTCTCAGCCTTGTTCAGGAATCTCATAGGGTCTGGAAGTTTGACTATAGGCATATCAAGGGTGAAGTTCATTCCTTCATCAGAACAGGCATAAACATAATTTAACTTACAAGTCAATCCCCAAGACAGAGGTCTGGGGATCCATGCTTTTCTGTTGTGCACATATCATTCCTACTGAAGTAGAATATGTTCAGGAAAAAATATGTACGTAAACATTTAATGGAATCACTCAGTATGGCTGGGAAAATTTTGTTTGTCTCCAATTTGCTTTTCTTAGTAAAACTAAATATTGTCATACTAATTCCTTCCGGACAAAGAGACAAAGTAAGAATTCAAATGCAAGCTAGTCCTCCTGTTTCCACAGTTCTTGCAATGCCAGTAATTGAAGGGCACACTGGACTCTGGGATCTGTAACAGGTCATCCACCGTTTTGCTTTTGTAGCATTTTTTTGTAACAGGAACTAAAGGCACTGGTGAGAAGATCCATACGTGTTTCAAAGACCTAAGAAACACTGATCCTCCAAAGGCAACAGTCACAGCTTTTTTTCTTCAATCTCTTATTTAAAACAGGTTGTGTTTGGTTAGTGGTTGATTCTTTGTTTGATGTCTTGAAATTGTGCAAGACTGTCCCTTGCCCTCTGCAAACATGCACGCACACAATAAGTCACAAAGATGAAAACTGTTTATTTTGACAGTCTAATCCCACAGCATGCCCCACGCCTTTCTTACAAAAAGATGAATGGTGAGGATTTCTGAAGACTTCATCTTTACTGTTGATGAAGATGTAAGCTATCAGCTTGAATTAAAAAAAAAAATAATTTCAGTAAGTTTTTAATACCTTTTTTGTGGCAAAAAACCCCTTTAATTACATTTGCATGTGGAAAATCCATATACATTTGCAGAAAAGCTTAAGATTTGTAGTCTTGCCATAAATTTTGATTCCTATATACTGAAACACTGCACACATGAATGTGTCTGTTCAGCTTCCATTTCAGGTAAAAGAACATATGCATGTGTCATGGTTTTCCTTTCCTTACTGGTACATAAACTGTAAAAACATGCTAAAATCCTACCCCACACATACAAAGTTGTTTAATCAAATATGTCCTCTCCATCTCTGTCTCTGTCTCCATCTCCCTCTCCCTCTCCCCTTCCCTCTCCCTTTTCCTTTCCCTCCTCACTGTATGTTGCTAATGCAGCATGACAGAACCACACAATTTTTTAGCTTTCCTCCTCTTTTTGAATTTTATGAACCCATTTCATTCACGCTTATTAGACAAGCATCTCACTGTATGAAACTTCTGTCCTAGACAATCTTCAATGGCAGATAAATGAAATCATCCACAGAACAATTTTGTACTGAATTTCTTTTTATTTCACCAGTATTTAATAAATGTGTCCCCACGTATTAATCTCAGAGGGTTTATATTTTCATTAATAGGTGCAATAAAGTAAATTTATTCCTCTTTCATGTTACTTTTTGATTTTTAGTTCACTAATATTTCTCTTTCATCTGGCAGATATATGTGAATAGATTGGATTTATAGAGAATTATGTTTTAAAATACACCATACCAATATTGGGAGCCCTTACCTAAAACATAGTAAATGGTTTTTCTATTAATGTATCTGATATAGTCACAGCTTAAAGACAGATAATCTTGGACAAGAATTTTTTTTTAAATCTAAGAAAACTATCTACTGCTATACAACCACTAAGAGCATTTTTGTGCATCTATGTTCATTACATTTAGAAGCTTGTTCAGTTAAGGAAAGATGCCATCTCTACTCTTTCCAAGAAAGAAACCAAACCCATAAAAAGCACAGCTTTTCACATTTGAATTTTATTTACTACTGCCTAGTCTAATAATAAATGCCATATTCATCTGTACATTTTTTTTAGCCACTTAGGTTATGTTCTACACTTTAAAATAAAAGGGGTGGTATAAAATCCCCATTTAATAAATTGATCATTCTGGACAAACATCACTGTCATTCTACTTGCAGAACATAACTGATGCATAAAATGTTCCTAGTAAAGCATATCCAGTAGAAGTTCAGAGGACAAAACCCTTGCTAATGCCTCTGTTCAGAGCCTAGACTCCTACTATCACAAATCTTTTTCTCTAACAGTTTAGTGTGTATTTTTAACATTGCCTTCTTTTTTGTTCTATTTGCTTTTTGGGGCCCCATTTGGATATAGTCTTTGAGAAGAGAGAATGCATCAACACTACTTTAAAATTAATGGAATTAGAGGTGAGAAAATAGGAGCACTGTTGTTTCCAACATTCCCAAGAACATTTCACAAGAGAACTGTCTTGATACACATCAGCAGGTAGAAGTACCATTACCTAATGACTCCTGAGAATAAAAAGAAAAGACAAAAAACCCCAAACCTACAAAACAATACTGTATCACCTTTGAAGCACCATCAATGTACCACAGAAAGATGAATAACCCAGTTGTAGTCCCTCTGTTTGAAGGGATCATAGACAGTTGCAATAAAGTACAAATTCCTTGGCTCCAAGGCAATGCTGAAAGCAGCCATGTGATTGAGTCCAGTGATCTTGTATGTGTATCTTGAGGTGTAGTGCCTTGGGTTCTCTTCTCTGAGAGTTCAGAGGCGTGATTCCTTCTACCTGCAACTTGCCCTATTTTTTTTTTTTTTTGGACAAGGATTTAAATCCTATTACAAAAAGTAGTTGAACTTTTGCTGCTGACTGATATGCATTCAGGCAGAAGATTACATGCTGTATGTGGACACTAACAGCCCGTACCAGTGGTGCGAGGAACATGCTCCACTGCTTGTCACTTCTCTTTAGAAAGATTTGAGTTCTCCACCAAGGGAACTGAAAGCTCAGAGAATACACTGGCTCTGACAATAATTAATAGTAAAGGAATTTTTTTTTCTCTAAATGTGAGCATATCTATTTTTATGACCCTTTTCCCTGTTGACAATTGTGGCCTTTAAAGCCGAAATTGCAGGAGTTTTGCATAAGCAGCCTAGAAACCTTCGTTATAGAATTCCCTTGTCCTACATGGTTCAGCCCTGTGCTTCATCTTTTTGAGAGCTTAAAGGCTTGTCCCATCAATTCATGAATCTATATATGCATTCTCCAGATCTACAAATGTTTTAAAATCTATTCACTGGAGATGCCCAGAGGATTAATCATTTAAATAAAAACAATCAGGACTGAGCTAGTGTTTTATAGTCAAAAAATGTCTTTTCCCTACACAATTTCCCCTTCTGGTGCATAAATAATTTCTCTAGCATTAGTGGAGCTATGCTAATTTATACCCACAGGGGACTTGGTCTCAAAAGTCTAATTTAGATGACAACACTGAAGTGCAAGGACTTGCCATTTTTATTTGTATGTAAAGTACCAGCACTCAAGTAGTTGTGTGTCATTAAATTATTTCTAGAAAATAAATTGCCATTTGGAAGGTTTGCTCTTGGGTGAAATTATATCTTTTTGTATGACTTTAGACAGATGCAATGAGTTAATTTGAACAGCTGCTCTTCAGTTCCCTAATCTTGTTCTCTCTTCTATCTCCCATCTCTACTGAGCGTGCCTTCTTCACTACATCTGACTGAAACAAATACATCCTTGGACAGTAGCTCCTGTACTTCAATGTAATGTTCCTTCTGTTCTGAAGGGCCTTGGTAAAAAATGAAGTGGTAGGGCATAAAACAGGTCGATACCAGCTGTAGCTCCTGGGACAGCTAAAAGTTGGATGATAAGAAGGCTGTTTTAAGCCATCAAAGCTCCCTCTTCCTCAGCTGTAATTTTTTTGTTGCGCAGCACAAAATTTCACCTTGGGGTTTTTGACTGAATAGTGATGGATTTGATAACAGTCTCACCTGCACACTGGACATGTAACCATTAATGGGGCACTTAATTTCAGAGGAACTATGCAATTAAGACAGGTCATGTGCTTCTACTTTTCAAGCCTCCTGTTAGTACTTTCATATAGGCTGAGTTCTGTATTCAGCAGTCAGTCTCTCTGCATTAATTGCTGGAGTATTTGCCTTAGTGGTATCTGAGGCATGCTTCCATGTAACTCTGCTCCAGCTCTGATGCCACATTAGCATTTTCTCGTGACAAAATTAATTTGAAGTCAGCAGGACAGCCATGAACATACATAAAAGTTGCTAAATATGAGAGAGCTGCTTTGTTTGCAAACAGTGAAGAAGAGATGAACCTTGCTGAACAAGATTGCCATCTGGGAAGGAAAAAAATAAACCTGCAAAAATAGCC
The DNA here is from genome assembly GCA_013397975.1 of Machaerirhynchus nigripectus. NCBI lineage: Eukaryota > Metazoa > Chordata > Aves > Passeriformes > Dicruridae > Machaerirhynchus > Machaerirhynchus nigripectus. The sequence continues at coordinate 1,019,287 of VZRQ01004165.1, read as the reverse complement.
TGTATCAAGGTTAAGGCTGGTGTTATAGTTGATGTAACTGAAATGAAAAGCTTATGTGGCCTGAAAAGACATTATGGGCAGTGAGGCAAGCTATGAACCGATCCTGTTGCTTACTAGCATTTGTTTCTGTGCCTGTCATTTAATCTCAATATTCATGGATGCTCACCTGCCTTATGGCCCTGTGGAATACACTGTACTGCATTCTGTTTCCTATGTCGTGCAAGTCAGGTTCCCTTGGTGCCTCAGCACTGTGAGCGGGTTGGTAATTACTGTCGTGGTGACCAGAATACAGCCTGAACCTTCACGAAAGGCAGCTCATTGTTTGCAGGAATCAGGTTTGCATTTTTTCAGTGGGTTTAAGATATTGGGATTCTGATGAGCACATTTATGTAAGGATAACGTTTTTTAGGATAAACAAGTTGGTTGTTGGAGACGATTTTCTTTATTGGCCGACTATATGCAAATCAACTCAACTTCTCACCCTTAATCATAAAGTAGGGGAAGTTTTCTGACCTCAGACCTCTGCTTCGTTTAGAAGTTTTCCATCATTCTGTGTTCAAAATACATATTTTATAAATATATCAGTATTTGTGATGTGTGCATGTGCCTGTTTTGTCAAAACTAAAGCAAGCTTGATTTTTTTCCAAATTTTTCACGTTGCTATCGGCAGTACAAGAGAACTATATAAGGGTAATATGAAAAGAGATAGGAACAAAAGGCTACTGCTAGCTATAAGGATCCTGGGGAGGTATTTAATACTTGCAGCTCTCTGTAGCTTTAGTTTCTAGGCAGCTGGAGAGCTTCTCACACCTGGGGACTTACCTCAGCTGATCACTGGAAAATAAGAGTAGGGTATTTGGATGGGATAAAATTCCACTAGGAAATGGTGTGATGGTAAAAATCCATTGCACAGATATTTATAGTCATTGAATCATCTACAGGCCCACGTGGAGTGAGGGCCTTGAGGTCTCTGAGCCCTGCGGAAACACAAAGTGACTGGCAATCCCAGCAGATATCCTTATGTTCTAAATAGATGGAGAACGCATGTCAGAGGGAATAGACGGCAGATGACTTGCCTGCAGTCACTCAGCGGGTTAGTGGCGAGGATTTTTTGGCTAGCAGACCTGTTTTGTCCTGAACTAAATCTCTGGGCAGAACTTTTTCTCTGTAGTTTTTGATGAAAAAAACAGACTGAGATCCCAGATACAAAGCTTGTCAAACAGTCAGCCTACAAAATGAATTCACAGCAACCACAGTATTTTTTAAGGATGTAGTTGTCATGAATTTGTAATGTGTCCCTATACATCTCCACCAAGGCTTAGGAAGAAGTTCTCTGTTCAAACAGTTTTGTGAAATAATATTAGGTATGAGTTTTGCAAAATAATTCTGAAGTAGTTGGAGATCATCGCCAGGGAGCTCTTTCTTGAATGACATCCAATTTTGTACTGACAACCACAATAAATTTGCCACCTTACTTTCCTGGAAGTCCCTCCTTTTCCTCCTTTTATGGTGGAAAAATGAAATTTATGCAGGTAAGAAGATATGCTACAGTAGTCAGTTGACTACTGTACTTAGCTCTCCTCTGGAGCAAAATCCTTGGCACTCTTTTGTGCCAATATGTGAGACTGTTTCCCTGGCCCAAAACATTGAATTCTACCATGGCTATTAGAGAGCTGAAGTTGGGGGACTGCCTGAAAGGAAGAATTTTGGTCAGGTATGAAATAAATGCTTTTAAAGAGGTAATTTTGAAAGGAAAAAGTTGAGATGGGCAAAAGAAGATATTTTAACAAAGAGTAAAGCCTACTCTTCTGTACTACTGCTTTGAACCTTTAAATTACTTTGCAGCCATTGATAAATTGATTTTCATTGACAAAGATATTTTCACAGCAGTGAAAAAGCGTGTGGCTCCATTCCTGCCTCTATTCATTCACTAGCTGTTAAAATCTGGTCAATTGTTTAAGACTGGGATTTGACTGACCTTGATTTTATGCCTCTGTAAGGCTACCATGTTCAGTAGAGGAACACCTGCCTACATTAGAAATCTGTTATGGACCTTCAGTCTAGCTTTGTCTTCCACTTAGGGCTGCGACCTAAGAATTACCAAACAAAATAAAGATATATCTTGATTTTATTAAATGTCCCTGTGATACATTTGTAGCAAACAATAAATAACTAAATAAGCCTTTTGGTGCATAAGACCAAAAGCACTATCCACCCTCATGTATTTACTTGAACCAGGGCTGACTTCTGTACTTTTACCACAAGCAAGACAAAAGTAGCCATTGGGAGTAAGAGATGTGCAAGACTGTACAAAAACAGAGTATATTAATGAAGAGTACTCAGCAGAGAGCCTGTTACAGTATCTGTCCTCTCTCCTGTGCCACTGCAGAGCTAAAAGTGATTGATAATAACCTTGTAGTTACTGTACAATTTTCCTACAATTTTATCGTTGCAGTCATGGCATTGATCTACAGTTAAATGAGATAATTTCTGTGTGCTATCTTGCCAGTCTGCCAGGAGCAATGTACCAATTGTACCTGTAAAGTCACAAAAAAAATGAATACCTGCTTGAATCCAGAGCTTAATATAGAAGTTTTAGATAGCTACATTATGAAATTGCTATAAAGAATATTCTTAAGTTTGTAAGAGAAATGTGATGAGATCTATTTTAACCTAGAAATTTCTATCAGTAATACTGCTTTTATCAGAAGAATATTTAATAGTCTCTGCCTTTCTCCTTTCACAATATGAATGTTGCAAAGCCTTTTTTTTTTGAGTGGGAAAAGATATGAAACTTTGTAACTGCAGTCTTACTATATTAAGTTGTAAGACATCAGAAAATATTTATGCAACAAACATTAATCCATAAAAGTTAAACTACTAAAAGTAGTGAAATAATGTGGTTCAAAATATAAGTTCTTTTATTTCTGCTTTATTTCTAATGGATCAAAATTCAAGCTCTTAGAAATTTTACCAGAAAATTCCAATGAAATCCTACTTTGGACTAGAAACTATGCAGTTCAGTGAAAACTTTATGAAGCTTTCAAAGATCTGTGTAAATCTCTCACCCAGTTTCTTCCCAAATGTCTTCTTTCTCCCCACCCCCTAAACTTAAAATGAAACTTTTGGGTCACAAAACCACACGGACCACCTCCTGCAAAGGTTTGCTAAAACCAGAATACAGTAAAACTCACTGACTTCAAAAAGATCTGCACTGTAAGTGTGGCTTCCTACTCCTCCCTGGATCTAGCTCTCACTTGCATTAAAGCTTCTTTTCAGTTTGCCAGTGCAAAATGGGGCCTCAGAAGGGTTACTGTCACACGAGGTATGTTTCCCTGATGCTAACATGCTGGATACAGAGTTGGCCAAATGGGCTAGGAGCAGTCAGAATTTGCTGACCCAATAAATTCTGTCTTGAAAAGATGCATCGGAGGTGCCCTCAGGTTGCCTATGGCACAGCTTTTTAATTCACAGTCAGGACTGAATAATTTGGGAGTTTATGTCCTAGGAAATGAGTAGTGCTGAAGGGAAGGCTTCTGCTGGCAAGCAGGGTTGTGCCATCCACAAACTGTTGCTACCTCACAGATGCTCTTTGAAGATCCATGTGAAATTAATGAGAGATTTCAGTCCAACTCCAGGTAGATTTGAGAATTTTGTCCCTAGGGCCATTGTCACATGCAGTGTCACCTGCTGTTGATCTTATTAGTTATCTAAGAAGCTGAAGTGTTGGAGGGTGAGATTAACCTGAGATCTGCATTACTTTTATATGCTTTCAAATGTCACCAGACACCCAGAAAACACAGATGGACTGGTTAGTTTTGAAGTTTTCTACATGTAAGTAAATAAAAGACTATTAAACCAGAGAATTAATGGCAACAAATGATACATTCTTTTATTCTTGTCAGTCTTCTTATATATTCACAAGTAAGCAAATAAATAAATGATGTCAGGTTATTTTCTCTGGTTTTTATTTGAATTTTGGTAGCACCCACAACATGTTAAACACTGTCCTCATCTGTGGAAAAAATACAATTTCTTCCCTGAATACCTTTTGGTCTAAGACATACAAGATTTATATATCTGATACATTATTCAGCTTCCTTCGTGCCAGAAAACACACACTGCTGTAGAAAACATTGTTTCCAAGGTCCTGACTTTGCCAGCTGTTAGGCTTGTACAAGACCACGGTGAGATTTTCCACTTGCCGAAGGGGATTGTTCACCATAATAAACTTAAGTATGTGTGAATGTGTTGGCCTCTGAGGCTCTGAGGCTCTGCTCCTGTAAACAATGAAACCTGCATAGCCGTACTCACACAAGGATGCACACTCATTTTAATAGACTGATTTCTTCAGCTGATTAGATATTTTTTTTTAATCTGTTTCACACTGGGTCAAGAAGACAACAACAGCAAAAACCAGCGAAATGATTTTGAGAATTTGTGTTGCTTTCACTAAACTCTCAACAAGCCATTTTTCAACCAGCTTGAAACAAGCACCAGCCACCTCATCTTTCTGCAACTTGGCCAGGACAATTTCAGGTTTGCCATTTTGTTTCAGCTGGGACAACCTCACTTCTGCCACACGCCTCCTTGTTTGCATGATCTACAGCTGTCCTGATGTGCTCGTGGTGGCTGGCTGAAGGCACAGCTGGGAGGCAGCCTGTTTTCCCGGAGATGGAACATTTTGCATCTGCTCAATACTATGCCCCTACACAGCACTGTACTTCCACAAGCTGTGGTTTTGGTAAAATCGCGGAAGAGAACAGCTGTGGAGAGAGAACATCCGGCTTGGTGAGTCTTTCTTCCCCAAGCTCTTTGTTTCTGGTTGTGCCTGGCAGTGCCAGGCAGTTTCCCGAGGCAACAGTGAACAACTCCTGCCACTGCAACCAAGAGCCCAGCCTCTTCCTCTCCTCCCTGCCCCCATTTCGCAAACCAGATGAAGGAAATGATAGGAGGTTGGAGGTAAGCAGTCATTTCAGCTGAGGAAAAAAGTCCTGCTGTTGCCAACCCTGCCAGTTAGATTTGACATGTTTGCCTTTTTGCTCCTTGAGCCAGAGCATGAGAGCCAAATTGGTGGATCTGGGAGAGCAGCCTGCAACATCGCTTGCAAACTTTTCTGCAATGTAGGGCATAATTATCTATTGGTAATCTGACGTGTAATACATGTCACTGAAGAGAGGCCTAGCCTGCAAGTTTGGGCTATTTACTGTTAGTAAGAATGAGAAAATTGTCTTTCTTGTGCAATTAATAGGACTGCAAATATTACCTCTCAAGACTGGCATAAGATTGATGTAATAATAATCTCTTTTAAAACTTTCTATGAACTCATTTAGAGTCATCTCAATTTCCACCTCCTGAGAAGAAAATATTCACATCAGAAAAAAGACCCAGCTGACCATCTGAATGTTGAGCACTAAACCTCGGGAGAAGATAGAATTATATTTTTAGAGGCTGGCTGCTGAACTGAAAAGCAAATGAACAAACAGTTAAGCTTGGCTCAAAGACTGACTGAGATGAAATTTTCAGCTGCAGAAATAAAATATTTTCTAAATCCCCAAGATAATTCAGTGGACTGAGGAAAGCAAAGCAGTCTTGTTGATGAAACTCATGAGAGTTTCACAGCTCTTTGCCCTGTGTCAGTAGTTTGAAGAGTTGACCACCAAGCAAGTATTTATTTGCTCAAAGAATCTTCTGTCTGGTGTATATATGTGGTCATTGTGGAAAAGCCCCCTGAAAATGTTTGTGGATGCCCTGACAGGTCCGAATTTAACAGCAGAACTATCCATGCCAACAGCCCTTTAATGTTTTAGTCAGCTGCAACGGTGCTTAAAACCCCACCAACCTGGATGTCTTCTTGGGATCTGTAAATGTGTAAATGTAGTATGGGAATTATTTCCTTCATTATTTTGGTTAGGAAATGCAGATACTTACCATTTAGAATGTCTTGTGCACAACGAGTCTTTCAGAAAGGTTTTAAACAGGTGGTTTTAAAGGACTGGTTCAGTACATTAGACTTACTGCCAAGTTCAGACACTATTTCATGAAGCTGGACATATGCTGAACATGAATGAACATGAACTGGGGATGAGCAACATCCACTTTCAAGGTTGTGCAGTCCTTAGAGTCATCTACAGAATGGTGGAACTAACAATGAAGATTTTATCAGGGTATCTTTGGTGTGAAGTAAAATGACTGAATATGAACCTTCTTCTGCTATGCAACATTTCTTAGTGTATGAGCAAAGTACCACCATCAGTGTTTTCCATGCTGCTTATTAGGATGGCTTATCAGTTTGGCTTTTTTTTTCTGTAAGTCAGGAAATAATGGGTTGAGATTTGTACAGATCCTCTCTTCTCAGCTGTCTCTTTATGAATGGGCTTAAAAGGCCTTATAAATGCCTCTGAGGCATAGCTCTGAACACTGTTGAAGTGCCAGGCCTGTCCTACAGCCCAGCCCTCTGGAGAGAACCTAGAAAGGGAGCGGATGTAACAAAAGCAATGGAAAACAGTTATGAGCAGAGAGGGATATTTAATTCTCATTCTCACATCTTGGTATTGGGGAAGATCGGGCTACATCCTCTCTCTTGGAGAGAACTCCAACCCCCAGTAGAGTCAGTGCCTAGGAGAAAGGGTGGTTCAGGGCAGGGTCGGGGCAGGAGGCAGAAGTGGGCACATGGTATCACACAGTTTTGTTAGATACCTAGGAGTAAATGGTCTTGAAAGCCTTTTCTTCCCTTAATTTTGCTCCCTGTAATGAATGGAAGAAATACAAAATCTAAAACGCCAACAGCCAGAAACAGAACAAAAAGTGTTCTTTTAATAGTTTTGGTAAGTATGCGTAACCAGAAGTGAAATTTTTTTTTGGTGGGTAAGCACTTCCCAATTTGCCAAAAGTATCAGGATGTGAACATCCTTTCTGATGAAGAAAAATCCAGATCCTTTACAGGACATGGTTCAATGTTGCCAGCCAACCACAGGCCCCTGTGACTTGGCTGGGTTTGCTAATCACCGGTGTGTAGTTCAGCACAGCTACAAGGGAATTAATTGTCAGAACTTTGAAATTATGTTGGAGAATAGAAGATAAAAAGGGAAGTGAAAAATGGGGCAGAATAGTTTCTTTCTGACAAAACAGGCTGGCTTCTAATGGGCAAGCTGAAATATTTATATCCTCATATCTCTGTGCACATTTATATGTGTATATGTGTGTGAGAAGGCAAAATTCTTGAAGGAACTGAAACGTTGCAGAAATACTTGTTAGAATAGGAATGCGTTTTGCTAATAAAATAACCCATTTTCCTTTCACTCCTGCTGTTACATTCCCTGCTGTGGCCTGGAAACCAGATGATTTTGAAAAACAAGAAGCCTGATGCTGAATTCAGCCATGACTGAGTAAATCCAGAATAATGCTTTCAAATTACAGGGAGTGACTGCAGGTTTACACCCAGTATCTGAGGACGGAATCCAGTCTGAAGTATTTAAATCCTACCAACTCAGTGTCCTGCTGCTTTCCCGACGCTGATGTCTGCTGTGCACAATGTTTTCTGTCATGCAGTAGGAGGAAGCAGAGGGTGAGCTCTGCAGCTGGACTTGCAGACTCATGCTAGGAAGGTCAGCACAGCAATAAGAACTTGAAAACAATTTATTTTAAAAATCTCACTCCTCCCCTCCCTCTCCCTCCCCACTCTCTGCAGGACCACAATTAGAGGAAATGGGGCAGGATACATCCAGACTAAGGGGAGTCAGAACAAGGCTGGAAGCAGATCAGGAGTTCAAGGGGAGACTGGACAAATATGTGGAAGAGAGACCCTTTGAGGGTTACTAATAGACGAACCACGTCAAACTCAGGAAATTCCCTGAGCTGAAAACAGCAAGAGGCTGAGAGTGTATTTGGATGTAACAGATCCTGACTTGCTCCTTGGTGTCTGCTTACAGCAACGATAAAGAAAAAATACTGTGAGATGCATTTTTACCTGAACCTGTGTGGGTGTTATTTAATTTTTTGGGGGCAGAGAAGATCTGAGAACTGAGAGAGAGACAGATGGGACAACAGTGCAGTGAGGGCTGCCTCCTTCAGAGTCCTGTGTCAGGAGTTACAGGAAATTTCATTCTTCTTTTCATTTAGTTTCAATTCAAATTTTCCGCACACTAAGCTGCACTTACATTCACATCAGTTTCAGCATTCAGATTTCACTCTGTTGAGTAGATTCCATCTGCAGTTTGGCAAACCTGCAGGTAATTAACTCTCCCTTGTAATTATATTTCCAGTTAATGTTCCATTAAAGATAAATGAAAAGAATTCGCATCTTCTTCCTAAGTGGGGATAGCACAAAATACAACATTTCATAGTCTTTGAACAAACAAGCAGTTCCATTTGCCAAGGTGAGGTGCACTTGTAATACAGAAGTAGATCTCAATAATTTAGGTCTTCAGGTGTGTATTTCTTTCCTCCCAAGAACTTCAGTGCTTAGTGGGTGGGTAGCCCAGGAGAAGAGCAAAACCAGCCTTGGGGTTAAGGCATCAGACTCACTAGGAAATTGTGGGGTCCTCTTCTTGCTTCCTTTCACAGCTGTTGTGAGTGCCATGGAAACCAGGATTTCCACAGGCTGATACTGAGTTTCACTGCCCGATCTGAAACAGCCCAGGCCTAATTTCTTTAGCTGAGAGCTCACAAGTGTGGCTGCAATTGCTATGCCTGCTGGAAAGGAAGGCAGGCTTGTGAACAGACAGGGTGTGTAAAAGGTGACAGCTGGTGGCACCTCACAGGTTCCTACCCACTTTTTGAAGCAATGTGGAAAAGAGCACATTTAAATTTGCCAGCGTGCAAAATGCAGAAAACAATGATTTTCTTTCACTGCATGGTGTGTTGAAGAGAGAAAGTGCTGTTTAAGACTAAGTACTCAGAAGAAAAAGCCAAGTTCTAACATAAAGATGTCACTGCAAAAATAAATGTAATATTATCATCCACATTACAGTAAAGATGAAAAAAACTGTTCTCTGCTCTGAGGCACTGGAGATCAAGCACTCCCCCCCTTTATGTATTTAGGGAGAGAAGACGGAAGAAATTGAGCTGGGAGGGCATTATGCAGCCCTGTATTTTGCATTTGAACTATTGCTAAAAAATTTTTAAATACCCTTTTTGATTTTTAACACTAAGCTGAAGGTGTAAGCCTGGTGATTTTGTGCTGGCTAATACAGCATTGTTTCATCCCAGGCCGCTCAAGGGTGCCCAGCGTCATTTTCCGTTCTCTTTTGCTTGTACACACGCAGAGCAGGGGAAAAAATATCTGGGAAAAAGAGGCTGACAGCTTCAGTTACCCAGAGACATAAAAGATCTTTGGTAACAAAACTTCATTCTGAAGTCCCCTGAGACATAATCGGTACTATTCTAGGAACTTTTTTGAGGGAGAAAAAGATCTCATTCAACAAATGATTAAACAAACCTGTGAGCAGTGAATGAGTACATGAAAGTCTTTGGATTAAGAGTTAAAAGCTTGGGGCTCTGAATTTCTGCAGCAAGCAAAGAATTTCAGTAAAGTGCAAGAGCAGTACACTCTTTTTTTTTTTTTTTTTTTAATTGATGACATAATGCAACTTATTTTGTTTCAATCAGCTGCAGAAAATTTACCTGAGCTGTGGGAACTGTCAGTGAAGAGTGGCAATATTTCATTACCTCCTTAAAGCCCTCGCAAAATTTCCTAAGAAAGCAGGTACTCTTCACAGCCCTTTTTAAAGGTCATCCTATCAGTTGGATCCCTTTTTCCACTCTGTTTGCTACTCCCCCCGCAATTATTAAACCTCAGCCTGTTAAATTACAAGTTACAGACGTTTCACCACATTTCATCCCAAAAAGTCATCAAATCTGATCAAGCGTGTTTTCTTTCTCCGCAGCCCCAGAGATAACCACGAAATTTGTTGTGCGCAGTTTCAAACGGCGGGAGAGGGGTGGACCAGAAGGAGAAGTCTTTGTGGGGGGAGAGTTGGGATGGCAGGTTTTCCGGTTTCACCGCTGAGCCGCGGTCCCGGCAGCCCGTTCCGGGGGAGCGCTCGGCGGAGCGCCGGGATGCAGCGGGATGCGGCGGTATTCAGCGGGCTGCGGCGGGATGCAGCGGGATGTGGCGGGATCCGGAGCCCCCTAGCGGTGCCCGCCGCCCGCTTCCAGGCTTCCTCCTTTTTGTCTGGATGTCATTGGCTGTCCCAGCTCGCAGATACACCGCCTGTCGGGCAGGGCGCGGTGCCGCTGGTTTCTCCGAGACCATTCGGCTTGGTACACTATTTTCTTTTAATTTTTGTCAAAATGGCTCTGGCTGGAACATGGCTTTCTGCTCTGGTTTGTTTTGGTTTTAAATCCAAATATTCTTATTCAAACTCTGAGCAGGGGTTAACTAATTCTGTCCATGCTATTAGGAAAACATAACAGTTTAATACAGTGTTTGAACCCTTAGAATGTGCCTACAGTAGGATTAACCTACAAACAAGCACGATTTTATTTATTTCCCCCTTTTTAACCTTTGGGAAAAAAACCAGGAGCAACCTGGTCTAGTGGAAGGTGTCCCTGCCCATGGCAGTGGGGGTGAAAATAGATTATCTCTAAGGTCCTTTCCAGCCCAAACCATTCTATGATTCTGTGATAAAACCCAGACTACTGACAATGAAAGTCAAATTAATTGTGATATTTTTGGTATGTACTGAAAGTACCTTGTGAGGAAGAAATTTATGAAACACTTGAATCTGGATCACAAAATTTAATTTGACCATGTGTTTTTTGTCTCCTTTAAGTAGAGAATAACTCACAAATTAATACAATCTGTGGCTGTCTTTGAAACGATATAACCTTGACGTCTTCTTTGTCAAAATAGTTAATCTGCAGTTTGTAGTACCTTATGAGTCCTGCAGGCAAATAACTCTCCAAAGTGCTCTCATCCTGTCTATTAATAAGGCTAAATGAGGAACCTCTTTATTGCCCATGGCCTTTCTGAAGTATCTTTTAACTAGCTCTTCTCCTTTTCCACACTCCAGTGGACTGTGGAAAATGAAGACTTGATATCATGTACTGGAGCCAGTGCAATGGGGAAGACTGTTAAAATTCTTTGCTACAAAATCACAGACCCTTGTCAGTACCCTTTGCTGTGGGTACGCTGTGCCCTTGCAAAAATTACCTTGATGTGCAAGGTAAGTTGGCTTGCCAATAGATCATGCAGGAAGGCTACCTTGGGATACAAGTGAATAATAATCCAAAGGTAATTGTTTCTTTTCAAGTGGAATAAATCAGTCCTAATTGTCTGCCATAATAATACAGATTTTGAGACATGTCAGCAGTTCCCATGTGTGTGTTCCCATTATTCAAATTTGTGTTTCCCACCTGTGAGGTAAGAGCATCCATTCAGATATCTAGTTATAGAGTAGGTGAAATATATTTTCATCGAATCACAGAATGGTTTGGGTTGGAAGAGGCTTTAAAGATCATCTAGTTCCAACCCCCTGCCATGGGCAGGGACACCTTCCCTTGGACCATGTTGCTCAAAGCCCCATTCCAACCTGGCCTTGAACACTTCCAGGGACGGGGCACCCACTACTTTCCTGGGTAACCTGTGCCAGTGCCTCACCACACTCACAGAAAATAATTTCTTCCTAATATCTAACCTAAACCTACCCACTTTTGGTTTAAAACCACTCCCCTTTTCCTATCACTATACTACCCAATAAAGAGGCTCTCCTCATCTTTACTTTAATCTCCTTTTAGGTACTGGAAGGCTGCCAGAAGGTCTCACCAGAGCCTTCTCTTTTCAGGCTGAACAACCCCAGTTCTCTCAGCTTGTTTTCGTAGGAAAGGTGCTCTAGATCATGTTTAGGGCCCTCCTCTGGACCTGCTCCAGCAGATCTGTGTTCTTCTTATGTTGGGTGCCCCAGAGATAGATGCAGTACTCTGGGTGGGGTTCCACCAGACTGGAATAGAGGGGGGGTCACCTGAAGATGAGCACTGGTGCAGATCTGAGCAATCTAGTTGCTCCAGAAGGTATTCAAGTGCATGCTCTTGCAAACCGGAAAGTAATTCGGATCTGTGTCTCAGGATGGCCTAAGGCTCTGAATGTGATGGCATTTACTCCGGCTGATACTACGTGGGAAACAAAATCTGTGATTCTTTTCTGATCCGCTGTAGTTCCAAACTGTCCCTGCAGAAAGTCATGCAGATATAATGAATGTGGGAGCAAAATGACATAGGTAGGTTGTAATTCTGTAGGTTCTGAAGCACATGAAGTCTTCTCTATAAATCAGCAACTATGAATACTGATATGTCTCTCTCTAGCACCCTCTCTCACAATTTCCTTAAAATATTCTGCAAAATATTTTAAAATTCATCCAGCCTTGGGCTTCCCTCCATCCAGGTTTGGGCTTCCCAGTGAATACAGTGCTGTGTGACTCTCTCGCAGAACTGTCATATGCAGCTTGTGGGGATAAATTGTCTTTTTTGTCTGTGTATGGACAGTGAAATCATTCTTCACACCTTTATTCCATGTATACACCTTTTTTTTTTCTGGTGGAAAGGTGCATGCAGCAATTAAGCATTTTAGAGATAAATATACCCATGCAGTGTATGCCAAAGCAAAAAATGTGTATCTGGAGCCTTGGCTTGGTTTTCTGATGGCTGTAAAGACTGCCACTCCAAGCTGTCTTTAAAGATTGCAGTAAAAGGTTTATGATCTGTATCTACTAGCATGGGTGACTTGTAATAATGTACTCCAAAGGTGTCGTGCCATGTCCAGCACTGATTGCTCCAGCAAATGAGTACTCCTCTTCACTAGAGTCATTTGTAATCACATAACAGCTTGACTTTCAGTCTGGAAAAGCATAGTTTTGTCAGATTGGTTTATGCCACTACATCTCTCACCGCATTTTCAGAGCCTGTGACAGCTGTTGGTTTCATATTTACTCCCACATTTTTCTGTACTTTAAACAAATGTTTTTTCCTTCTTTACTCTGAATGTTCTAGATGCTGTTGAGGTGTTCTTTCCTTTAAAAAATGCAACCAAACAATAATGTGTATTATGAACACATGTATTATTTTCTTTTTTTTTTGTAACCAGATTTAAAAGCCTTTTTCCCTACTTGCTCTAAGACCTTCTCTTTCTCCTATTCTATCTCAGTGGTTGCAACAATTTTGCTGGGGGCCTCCAGAGTTTGTGGGGGGGTTTTGTTGTTTGTTTGCTTGTTTGTTTGTTTTGTGGTTTTGTTGGTGGTGGTTTTTGTGAGGGGGTTTTGGTGGGTTTTTTGGCTGGTTGGTTGCTTGCTTGCTTGCGTTTTTGGAGGGGGGGTTGTATGGGTTTTTTGTATTTGTTTTTGTAAACACTTCCATGTTATTTTATGGGCTTATTGAATACTTGTGACCAACTACTGCTGTCTGAAGCACATGTGGAATAGGGATTGCCTTCAGTATTTTTGGGTCGTATCTGGCAAAGGAGCAGGAATTTCCGGAGTCAGTATATCATGAGTTATAATGTGACTCTTGTAAGGGGAAAGATTAAAGACCAGAAACTCTTCTACCTAAAGAAGAGGTGACTCAAGAAAAAGAATAAAAATCTGAATGATGGGAGAAAATTAATGGAGAGGAATTACAGCAGCAGCATGAAATTATGAGTTAGGGCAGTAAAAAAAACCCCCACAACCCAAAGTAAATTTCATTGCAGAAATAAACTCTGGAACTCATTGCCCCATGATACTGATAACAGAAATGTAAATGAGTTTAAAAAACCCAATTAGACACAGTAATGAAAAAAATATTCACATGGATACAATTGTTCATAGCCTAAATTTTTTGAATCGGAGCAGAACACAGCTTGGAACTGCGAGAAGAGGACAAGAGCAGGCACTTATATTGCCAGGGAAATCAGCGTTTTGGGAAGAGGTTTTGTGCAACTGTGGCTGTAGATAGGAAAAGCGTTACTAGTTGTCCAGTGCCCCTCATAAGAATGAGAACTATTGTCAGATTACACTGTTCCTGGAGCAGACAGGCAGAGGGAAGCCTTGCTTGCAGAAGAGAGCTCACATACACACACACATACATAGATGCAGTGCATTAAACTCTTCAGGTAATCAGGGGAAACTAATTCAAACTGCTTGCTCTGATACTCAGTTTGCTACTGCAATGTTTGCAGTTCGCGCACCTTCGACAAACACCACGCTCATTTACGGCTTCTGCTGAATTCTGGCACTTCTGTTCTTACTAAAGTGATGCATCTCCAGCCCTTTAGTTCTCACCTTAGCTCTCACACTTTTTTGTGTTTATCCTCTTTGTCATAACACCTCCTGTTTCCTGAGAGGGACTGCGCACGTTTAGACTCATTTACCTTTACAGCTTTGTGATCTGACTCCTGAGTTGTTCCTGGACCACAAGCAAACCTGAAGATGTAATGGGCAATTCTTAGCCATTGCTGTAAAATTTTTAGGTCATGCACCTGTAGCTATTGGTTTTATTTTCCAAATGCTGAGATTTGGGGTTTCCTCATGAGCAGTCTGTTATAACAAATGACTGAAGCTCAGATTATGAGTTTTTAATTGAATTAGTGGTTTTTTTTCTGGCAGTAGCTATTGAAAATCATGCCTGATATCCTGTCTTCTTTAAATTAGTGGAATAATGATTCTGCCTAGATGGAAATTCTATGCTGTTAAGTCTGCCAAGTATTTGAAAGACAACTGTGAGGCTTCACTGTTATATAGTTTTAAAAAAGCAACTTATCTTTGTTGGGCTCTAGTACAATTGTTACCTATAATGCTATTAAGGATGTTAAAATACTATCAGATTTCAGCATAAAGTGACGTGACGGCTCATTTTCTGTAATCCTATTTGTTTTTAAATGTTTGAGTTTTGCATATTTTAATTTGTTTGCAAGGTGCCCCAGGTAACTATTTTTTCACAGTGTGTGGTTTTGCTGATGAATTATAAGATTAGCACAAATTCCAGCTAAATTTTTCTTAATGAGGGGATCTTTCTATTTTGATATCAAGGCCTGTTTTTAATTAGTTAAGGCAATTCAAAATAAACTCAACATACTCATACATCATAACGATTGCAGGTACTAATAGGGTAAATAAGGAGCTGACTAGAAAATAGGATATTTCATGGTTTTTTTTAAAAAATCTTTTTTTTATGTCCACTCTAAAAATTAAAGTTCCATTCTTCTCTTAAACCTGACCATTTAGTGAAAGCTTACTGTGTGCTAAGTATGCCAAACAACTGGAACACAGGAATAATCTGCCTGTAAATAATAAGGTTACCCTACCGTTCCCAAGACCTTTAACTTGTGCTAAACAGGTATGAATGATAACAAGGATGGGACTAGTTTAGTGACAGCTCTGAAACATGGTTATTTAGCCATTTATTTTCCTCAAGCAGGAGGTGGACATTTCTCAATAACTGCCGAAAAAGTGAGTGATCATATAATTGGGGCAGTCTGGCAACAAAGAGGTGGGGTATACAGGCATGTTTAGGTGCAGATGATCAAGAAAAGGAGAAGAAAGAAAGGCCATGCCATGCTGGTGAAAGAAAGGTAAAGATCCTGCAGCCTCAGTGAACCTATTCCACAACACACTGAGCCTAGTCCTAGTTTGAACAGTGCCTTTTCCGTTGGGTTATTTTAACTCCCTGCTGTGAAGAATTTCTTCTGGCTTTTCTGTCCTCTTTGCAAAATATTTCTTAGCTGAATTTCTCTTTTACAGGTCCCCGAGTTTTTTGTGAATTACATCACTGCTTAAAGCTTTGCTGGGGTTCAGAGGCTCTTTTTCAGTCAAGGAAAGCATTACCAAGCATTGTATGACCTGTAGACCACAAACATGCCTTGAATACTGTAACTCAACTGACCCCTGTGTCTCGAGCTTGCAGAGGGTTTAGGTAGAAAAATGAGAAAAGTACCATAGCTTCCTCTAATTGAAAAATAAGGGGATTCCACTTGCGCAATATTGTGACCCACCCACTGGGGAAAATCATCCCTAAGTTTTCTAGATTTCAGCCCCATCTGTTTTCCTTAATATATTCTTCCTAATTTTCTATTTCAATTACCAGTGACTTCTTTTGTTGCTAGCTGATATCTTTTTTCAAAAAGGGCAAGTTGTCATAAAATGTGGGCTCGTGTTGCGCTTTTGCAAATTGTGGGTTGATTCTGAAAAGATCAGATCTTATTACTGTGTAGCTACTGTCAGATTTACCAACATGACCTTATCTCTCTGAATAGGGTGGGCTTTGTCATTGCTAAGGAAAAAATCTGCATTTGATTTTGAATGGAAAATCTATACTGATTATTTCTTAAAATATATACTCTGGTGTAATGATTGCAATTGGTCTGTACCTACACTGCAGCTACTGTAGAGCTTCACCAAAGATATATTTTTGACACTTTTAATTGACTGCTACTTACACAGCTAAAAATATGTATTTGGCTGAATGTATTTATGACATAAATACCTCAGAATTAAAAATAAAACAACATAATTATGGAAAGGTGTTTATGAAACTTGAATATCAAGGGATTCAAGTATTGCAGCTATGTAATTTACTTTTTCCAATGTAA
Source organism: Machaerirhynchus nigripectus (assembly GCA_013397975.1). Lineage (NCBI taxonomy): Eukaryota > Metazoa > Chordata > Aves > Passeriformes > Dicruridae > Machaerirhynchus > Machaerirhynchus nigripectus. Next base: position 1,002,729 of record VZRQ01004165.1, on the reverse strand, counting down.
TAAAACTATTATTAATAACTCCATAATTGTCTGTTCCCATCATCTAACTATACTATGCCACTGGGTAAGTGTAATTGAAATGTCAGACTTTATATGAATTTGTGATGTAATATGTAGCAGAACACATTAAATGAACAATCGATACAATAAAAATAGTTAATCAGAAAGTAATCTGAATCAACCAAAAGTGATACATAAATCTCCTTTTTTTTGTGTGACTCCATATAGCCAAAAATAAAAAGGAAAGGAAAGACTGGAGATGTGTTTTAGAAGTAATCTTTTCACCTAGAGTGCCTCCTGGTCACGTTATTTTGTGATGTACATGCCTGAAAGACAAGCTCTGTGGTAAATGTCATGGATGACTTTGACAAACAGAAAGACCTGTAGTTAAAAAACACAGAAATAACCCAAAGAATGTTGCTCTTACATGTCACATCAGTTTGGAATAACAATTTAGATGAAAGTTAATGTGCTCTTCTATGTAATTTCAGAATTTCTACATAGACGCCACCAAGAAATTGTGTTCAGATCAAGCTGCTGATGTTTTGGAATTACAAGTTAGTTGCCAAAATGATTTGGTGCACCGTGAGAATAAGAAGGACATGACTGGGAAAGCTACACCAGTGGAAACCACTGTGATTAAAGGTCAGTTAGGCTTTATGGTTTGAGCTATTAATATAACAAAGCTTAACCCCAGCCCTGATGAAAACTTGACATTCAGGAGTATCTTCTGTGATTTCACTTGGAATCTGTGGCTTAGTCAAAAAGGGATGAAAAGTGAACTTTTCTGTTCTTCCTCCCTAAATGCCGTAAGGCAAATTCATCCAAGCTCTCAGCAGCAGCATGGTATTAAACTCTGTTTGACACTACAGCATGAATATTCAGTGGCTTTTAGGAACAGACGATTGGGAAACATGTGCTTTCCTTTTGCTTTAGAGTTATGCTTACACATAATCTGTTATTAAAAAAATACCAATCCCTAAATGTTTTAAGATGAGAAAGTCATTTACATTAAAGATATGGAGATGTCTTCAACTCGTATTTTTGTGTTTTTAAGAAAAAAATAGTACCGAGCAAATTACTTGACCGATAATTGTTTTTAAAGTCTCCATTTGTTTATGTTTCCCATAATATTGATTGATAGGCAGTTTTTCTACTTATATTCTAAGTTTTTCCTTTTTTAGAAATGAACCATGCTGAAGTTGAAAAGCTAGATCATAAAAGGACAAATTCAAACTCTATTTATTCTATATATTTCAACTTCGCAGTTAATATAAAAAAAAATTCATTAATCTCTCAGTCACAGGTTATATTTGAAATATGAACACATCATATTAATTACAACACTGGAACATTTGGAAGACTAAAGCACAAATTCATCCTCACAGCATTTGTTAACTGATAACTGATATCAACAGAAAAACTTCCTACAAAGTTTCTCTTTCTTTTCTTGTCATTCAGTGTGTAAGACTCTTTAAAAGGATTGTCTATTTGAAACTATGTGTATTGAAACTTCTAAAAGCAACATAAACCACTATTATGGAGAAGAATTACAGTGTCATGTTGAATATTCACTAATCCTTACAGCTGTGGAAGTTGATTATTTGGGGACTGATTAGTGAAAGTGATGTGTTTTAACCCTAGTCAGCAACCAAGCATTGAACAGCCGCTTGCTCACTCCCCCACCAGCAGGATTAGGGAGAGAATCGGAAGGGCAAAAGCCAGAAAACTTGTGGGCTGAGATAAAGACAGGGAAAACAAAAGCCACTCATACAAGCAAGTAAAAACAAGGAATTAATTCACTGCTTCCCATGGGCAGGCCGGTGTTCAGGCGTCTCCAGGACAGCAGGGCCCCATCACACGTAATGGTGATTTGGGAAGACAAACTCCATCACTCCAAATGTCCCCCCTTTCCTCCTTCTATGCCTTTGGTCAGTTGGGGTCACCTGTCCTGGCTGTGTCTCCTCCCAACCTCCAGTGCATCCCTAACTTCCCTTGCCAGCCATGGCAGTATGAGAAGCAGAAAAGGCCTTGGCTCTGTGCAAGCCCTGCTCAGCAATAAATAAACCTCTGCATATTATCAACCCTGTCTTCAGCACAAATCCAAAACAGCCCTGTACTAGTCACTGTGAATACAATTAATTCTGCCCCAGCCAAAACCAGCACAGTATTTTGATATCAGGCATCTTTGAAATAAAATTCCAAATTTGTTATTTTGTGGCTTTGAAAAATCTCTTTTCAGGCTCTGTTTTGTCACTGTTTAATGATTTGATTAGATTTTACATGGGTAAATGGTGAAGCTTACATGCTGGCAGCTACAAAGGACAGTATCCTCAGTTTAAACTCCATAAAAAAAAAGGAGTACCAACATAGGTTAATGGGGTACTAATTTTTTGTCAAAGGCACTTCCTGTAAATCATTGAGGCTTTGAAAACCATTGTCCATGCCACAGGGATTATTTGGATCACTTGCATGGGTTAGTTCCTGTGGGGTGAGGCAGACATGGGAAGCAGGGGGAACACACCTGAAGAAAACATTACCAGAGCTTTTTGATGAAGAAGGCAGACCTAAAGCTTATGCTGAGGACTGGTTTATTCACAAGCATGCTTGAGTAGGTGCTTAACTTTATTGGCCTATACTACTCACAGACAGGAAAATTCACACAGGCTAAAATCTCATAACGCCTTTACCAATGAAGAGTCTTCAAATATTTTTCTGAACGGAGCTGCTCAGTTTGTGTAGCAAGAAGTGAAGTCACACAGTCACTTCCTGTGCCTTTTACAGGAACTGTACAGTAGTTTCTAAACTGAGATCCCTTGGCTGAGAAAAGAAGTATGGAGCCACTGTTACTAAGGCTTCAGCTCAATAACTGGGAGGACTGGGAGGTCACTTAGTCTTTCCCTTTTCCTATTGTTAGAGTATTTGTTACTGCTTGTGTTTCCTTTGTAACTGGGCACCACTGAGAAATGTCTGGCTCCATCTTCTCCGTATCTTCCCATCAGGTATTGATACCCAGTGATAAGATCCTCCCTGAGCAGTCTCTTCACCAGGTCGAACAGTCCCAGCCCTCTCAGCCTCCCCTTCTATTTCAGATGCTGTTTCAGGCACTTGATCACCTTCATGTCCATCTGTTGGACTTGCTCCAGAACACCCATGTCCCTCTTGTACTGGGAGCCAGCACTCCAGATGCGCTCTCACCAGCACTGATCAGGGGCACAAGGACTTCTGCTGGCACCACTATGCCCAATGGAACCCAGAAGGTTGTTGGACTACTCTGGTACAAGGACACATTGCTGGAGCATGGTCAGCTTGTCTTCCAGGACCCCCAGTGTTTTTCTTAGCAAGGCTGCTTGCCAGTCATTCAGCCCCAGCCTGTGTTGGTGCATGGGGCTATTCTTTCCCAGGTGCAGTGCCTTGCATTTTCCTTCACTGAACTTCATGAAAGTCCTCTCTGCCCAGTTCTCCAGCCTGTTCAGGTCCTTTTAATGGCAGCACAACCATCTCAGCTGCTTCTCCCAATGCAAACTTACTAAGGGAAGCTCATTCCCATCAACTGTTCCATTAATGAATCACCATGTCTGTAGCAGACACCCAAATATCACTTGTGTTGGTCTCTCCATTAAATCTTGATCCAGAAACTCTCAGGGGGCTCTTCTGCTGTCCCTAGGCAGAGTGCTGCCTGTGTTACCATGGTACCAGCAAAATTTCTTCCTTCTCCTTCACTCTGCTTGTTAGCTCATTCAGTTTGTGGTTCTGGACACCAGAAAACAGACTCGGACTGTTTGCAGCAGTTCCTGATTTAGACCTTCTACTGAACATGTTTCAGCACCATGGTGAAATGATGCAATATTGCTGACTGTCTCATCTGGCCTGCTGGAAGCCTGTCCTCCTTCTCTCCCTTTATTCACTCAGACATAGTAGCATTAGTCTTTTGTCTACCGCATGAAACCTTACTTATAAGTCATTGATAAACCCTTTCCAGAATCTTGAAAAGTGCTTGATTTGTATTGCAATTTTTTCAGTTTCTAACACAACTTCTGTTTTTCTTAGCCAATTCTTCATCTGTTCTTAATTCTGAAACAATCTAATTGAGAAAAATGCTTTTTCTAGGGACTTTTTCGAATTTGAAAATATCTTAATTCGTCTTGCTCTATTTCCTTTGGCCCTCATTGCATCAAGATCCTACTGCTTGCTGTAACATCCTTTCTGAGAAATCAGAGTTTCTTTTTCTCCTGGTTGAGACTCACATGTCAATAGTCATGGTAGACTGATGATTTAACTCCCCCTGCTTCCAGCAGACTTTTTTTTTTTAAACTTTAGCTATCAGTCAGGCTTGTTTTTTTCCTATTTCCATGAGTTTCTGGCTGGAGACCTGTGCTTTGCAGGTAGCTTTGGGTGTATGTCCAAGAGTATTAAAGGAAAAAAAGTGGTGTTAGTACTGCTGAAGGCTTGCATGACTCTGGTACTGCAAAGATTCACAGCACTAACTCTTCCCATCTAGCTCAGTTCTTAGCTATGTATCTGATTCAAAAGCTCATCAATCATGTCTCCTGCATCGTTTCTCAGGAAAATTGCAATTAGTTAATTTGAAGTTCATCCTATTTACTGTATTGGCTTAGACTACTCGCAGAACACCAGATAAAGAATAGCTTTTGTTACTGAGGATTCCAAACAAACTCCTAGTACCTCTCTTTAGTACGCACATAGAAAATCACAGAGTAGTATCATAATGATTCTTCTTTTTCAAGACTAGGAAATGATTTCTTGTTTAATTGCCTTGGAGTATATCCCTTTACCAACTCTGTCCAAATTGAAGTATAGTGTGAGTTTGAGCTAGGCAGGTGTAACCTAGTCCAAAGAACAGTGATGGATTGTACCCTGACATACCCAAATCAAAGCTAAAGGTTTTTCTGAAAGCTGTGATTTAGTATAGCCCAAAATTATTTGGCTTGATTAAAAGATAACTGCAGAATTATACAGGAGATTGGATTAGATTAGATAACAGTTCTTCCTGGCCAGCCAAGGAATCCCCATGAGTCCACTGCTGCGTGCAGCAAGCTTGCCTGTTCCAGAGGGTGTACTCTGCTCTGCTAATTCACAAGATAATGGATTAGAAAATATGTCAAGACTAATAACACAGACACACTCCTGTGGGTTTTGAGTGGGAGGAAATGCACCATTCACTGACTAATCTTTAAACTTCTACTGATGAATGTTAAGGCACCCTCCAAAACACCAACCTGTTTCAAATTCCTAATAAGGATGTTGAATCTGTACTCTCAAAAACCCCCTTAGTTACAGAGACAACTGCTGTTTCTTACCAAAGGCCAGATAGTTCCGAAAAGAAAAGCAACATATTTTTCTCTCCATTTTAAAGCCTCTATTATCTTTCCTTACAGAGTTCGTGTTAATAAAAATAGGAGTTATTCTCCTTGTTTCTAAGAAATGGAACCTTTTTCGTCTGTTGTAATTAAATGTGAATAGGCCACTAAAGATATTATCTTATTTTCTTATATTTGACTGAGTTTGAATTAATTAAAATGGTAACAATATCTGCAGGATAATAATTTTCAACAGAAATCTGCTGTATCAGTTTTTCTTTATCCTTGAAGTGTGTTCTAAGAGGAGGTTCTATAACATTACGTAATCTTCTTGTTCATGGTGTAGATTTCTGGAATAGTTACTGTCTGCAGCAAAACAGTTTTTATGCTGATTTTGTTTATTGATGTCAGGATATTTTAGGGAAGGCATTTATATATTCTGTCTTTAGGCACTTGATTTAGGAGGCTAGTGGGCTGGAGAAAGAAAAAGAGGAATGGGCCTTCTGTTTGTACTTTAGGATGTACATATGTCTACCAAATTTTCAAAGATGGTCTAAGAAATTTCTATCCCTGTAGCTTGCTGTCCTGTTAGTTAAGACAATACATTTGACTATGGCACTGTGCTCTAAAACAAACATTAAAATGAATTAAACATAACAACCCCAAAAACCTAAAGAAAAACCTAGAGTTCTGAATTATTTTGAAAAAAGAGAAAAGCTGCTCTTTTTTTGGTGATGTCACAGGGATTTTATATTCGTGTTCTGAACTAGGTGCCCGGGAATAAGCAGTGTGAGTTAGGAATCCTTTCCTGTAGGCATGTGAGACAACTCCCTCCAGCTTCCCCACTCAGCTCTGTCTTTGACTAGGACAAAACTGATATTATATTCTTTGGCTCCCATGGTCTTGTAACTTTCTTAAAAGAAAAAAAGAAAACAAGAATCTTTTTGTGTTTTCGCTGTAAACACAAAACTTATCCTTGGCTGACACATCTTCTGAGGTAGGTTTAAAAAAAGGCAAGAAAATGACTTAAAATAGATTGAGATCATACCATTTCATAGGATCTGAGTACACTTTAGCAAATGATATTGAAATATTTTCAATCAGCTTTGCCCTCAACCAAACTCTAACCTGTTTTACAACAGGGGGAAGAAAGCATAGGCTCTGATTCCTTCTGATTTCACTGGTTTATTAGATATGACTGATTTTAATTGCAGTAATATTCAGAGGTTTCAGGCAGGAGCTTAGGTGGCTGCGAGGAGGAGGTATGACAGTGCTATATGTAGTTAAACTAAAGGGTAGTTCATGTCAGTGCCCTCTCCCACTCTCTGGCAGTGCTGCCTGGCTCTGCTCCCCCAGTCCTGTGCAGAGCAGCACTCGAACGCCTCTCATGGTGCCCTGAGCCCCGCTCTGCATCCTCTTGCTGCAACTTATGGTGAGGCAAGAAATATGAGATTGTTTAAAACTGGTGGCAGCCATTTATGATCTGCAAGAGCTGCTGTTGCACTGGGGATTTATTTTGTATGAGGCAGTAGTGAAACAGTGGAAACTAGGTCTCAAAAAGTTCAATAAAACAAGCAAGGTGGATTAGAAAAAAAAGGATGAAGAAAAAAATTTAAAAGTAAAAGGACAGTTAAAGAGGTCAACAATTGTCTCTTTCAAGAAATGTAAGATTTTTTAAAAGAAATTAAGATTAATATTTTCCAAACAATAAGTTAGTAGATTCCAGAGGGAGATAAATATTACCCTTAGATTAAATGCAACCCTACATCTTATGTGGAATATTTTGATTGTGGCACTTAGCAGTTTTTAAAGATATGCTACATCATCACATGAAATTATGGTTGATGGATATCAGCTCAAGGAATAGTCCATTAGTTTTATGGGCTCTGATTCTTCTATCACTGAGCAGCTTTCAGCAGCACTCCCTAAGGAATTAGTTCTCATTAGGACTGGGGAGCATCAGAACCAGGCTCACAGCTAATAAAATGTTGCTGTTCATAAAAATGCTTTGGTTTATGCACATACCTTCAGTTCTGTGCATTTTCACTTAACTGATGTGCAGAAATAAGGATGTGGCTCTTCCATGTTGAGTTCATGATATTATTACACAGAATATTTCACGACCACTTTTTTCAAGTTAGGCATAAATAAACAATAAATGCTGTGTGGTTGAGTGTTAATTTATGCAGTGTTAAAACTGATTTACCATAGCTATAAAATTGTGTTATAGTCACACAGCCAGAGACATTTAGGTGTGCAGCCTTGTATGGTCATGAGTTGGGCCCTCCAGCAGTTGTTTCATTCAAGCAAGGCTCTTGATGGTTTGGGTCTCTTCTGGTGCCTACATTTTGGAGAAGGGCAAAATGGAGAGTTATGACAACCATTTCTCACCTTGAAATTTGTGAAAAACAGCAAGTGTATTCCGAGAAAAAGCCAACGTATCCTACTCACTCGAGGATACAAGTGTAATTAATGGAAATTTTTAGTCTGCAGAGCACTAGCCTCCCACTATAAAAGCAAATATAATTATACAAATTGTTCCAGGAAAAGCAGAATTAATGAAATTTGGTTTAATAAGTATTCAGGACTGTTATCCCCTACTGCTCCTCTCTGTCTTTCCTGATAATAACCAAAACTCTCCTTGTGATGTTCCTACCAAAAGAAAAAGAGCAGATCTGGAGCTATGTCTATGTTGAGTGGCCAACCAATATGCACATGCTGATTTATCCTGCTGTCTGCTGCCAAATGGAGTGGATAACAGCTGTGTTCTGCATGCTTCCCTTTCAATAGAGGAACTAATTCAACTCCAGCTTTTGTAACCACGGTGAGACTTCTGTCCCCTTTTCAAATCTGACTGAAATTGGCAGAAATAAACTTGTAAAAGTACTGAAGAGATTGATGGATGGATGGACAGCACGATGACATAAGCCTTGTTTTCTTGGCAGGCTGAGATGGCCTATCTTAGTCGGGAATTCAATGTTGAAGCTAATAGATTTTTTTCAAACAGGGAAGAAAATTGCATTGATTTCAATGTTCAGAATCCCCCTGGGTTTGTTCAGCTTGTCTCATTCATTACTTAATGCTTTACTGAAGTGTAAATATATACATTTCAAAAGGCACCCTGAACAGGTTTGGGACTGGGGACAGCTGTGATTTAGTCTGGCCTGATGACATCAACATTTTTTTCCTTGAGCTGTCTTGCTTAGAAGCGTATCATTTTGTCTACGTGTGTTTGGGAAAGAAGAAAGCCTGGCTATGCCATCCATGAGCAATCTGTACCTTATATCCCTATTAGCAAGTCTAAGTGCACAAACAATATTTCCCTTGCTGAATCACAGGGATTAGCTTATTCTTTCAGTGCCTGTTTTATTCATTAGTTTACTTTTACTGATATCAAGCACAGCCAAATTGCAAATGAACTACAAACCAGGAAATGTTTATTAACAAGATAGTGGCCACATGTGTGAGTGAGATCTTCAATGCATTTCTAATCATATGCTTGGGGTTTTGGTTTTGTTGGTCTTTTTTTTTTCCTTTTGTTGCCCAGATCTGGAAACACTTTGCTAATTCAGTAGCAGGTGACTTGTGGGTATGTAGGTCTGTGATAGACTCTGCACTGCTGTGGCCAGACAGATACTTGATTAACTTAATATTTATTTCCAGCCTTAGAAAACCTATAAAGGAAAGGATCACACCTTCATAAAGAAATTACTACTACCCAGTTTTCAGGGAGAGACACCTCAGTCACGGAGAGTCTCAGGAGGAACACAAGTGGGATTTGGAGACACTGAGAAACAATAGAATTATTCTCTTGGTGAAGAGGCACATGGTGGTTGCAAGACTAAGACTGGGAGGATTCTTATTTGAGAAATTTGGTCTCATTAAGAAGAACCTGTTTGACAAACATGGTTTGCTGGGAGGTCAGAGAGTACACTATGGTAGGTTGTTTCAGGTTGTATCCTAGAAAATTAATCAACCAGGAACAGCTGTACCCACAGCAGTGTTTCACACTGGTTTGCAATTTCAGGTGAAAATTTTGGCTTTAAAAACACAGTATCCTCTCAGCTCCATTACCTGTGAGCTCCATTTACCTGATAAAGTCTATGGATGATTTACTCTTGTCAGGGGACCTGTGATGATATCACCACCATTATCTCAGCTCTAGCTGGTCCTATTGCTGCCTGGCTCCTGCCCACCACAGGCTGGGCTAAGGGATGGGGCGGCTCTGAAGTGGGGAAATGGGGTGCTCAGTGACCGATCCTTATGGGGTTCAGTTCCATGACACCAATGGTCCCATGTGTCTTGCAGAGCTTCCTCTAGCCTCAGGGAAGTGGTGGACCACCCAAGGAGGGGAGGAGACCCTGGGGCTTCTTGGCAGCAGCCTGAGCCACTGTGAGCTCTAAAGTGAAGCTGTTACTGTGCCCAGATGCAGAGTAGAGCCTGCATCTGGGCACAGTATGCTGTGCTGTATACTGTGCATAGTATACAGCACTATGTATACTATACATATGTATACTATACATAGTATGGTATAGCAGCTCCAGCACTGGAGCTGCTAAGAGGCCTCCAGTGAGGGTCTCTGCTCTTGTGGGAAAACACTGCTGCTTTCTAAAAGGTTTGTCCTCAGTGCTGCTTCAGGCCAGTCTAGGTGAATGTAAAGAAATGCACTTCAAAACTCTTTTCATTTTAACCTCATGTCATTCTCAAGTCTGTGTCTCTGTTACATTACCTTCTAAATTAGAAGCAATTAGGAATTTTGGCCCTAGGAAATCCCAAGGTAACACCATGGTTTCCTAGCTGCAGGGGCTCCTCTTTTTGGGCAATGAAACACAAAAGCATGGGAGCACATCTGTGGTAAGGATGGTACATGCAACTCATGACAAGTGGACTGCTCTTCTCTTGATACGGTAAGATAATTTTGTCTGCCTGCTTTTATGCTGTTAGTGATTACACCATTTAAACTTTTCAATAAACTTTAAAGTTATTTGTGCATAGCTGGCAGGGAGTGGTCAACTTAAAGGTACAAGCCTGTGCAAAAACTGAAATAGGAATTCTTGAGTGAAGACTCCCTTGCAAAATGTTCAGCTCATTTTCATTCCATCACAGATGCTGTTCAGGAACTTAAGTGATTTAAGCTCTCTGAAAAACATGAAAGTGAGGAGAACATTGTTTTCTTTGCTTTTATGGTTGTCTTTTTGAATTGTTTAATTTTTTCTTTTCCAGGCCAAGGGCAGAGCCTTCCATTTCCTTAGCGTTATTTTTTTGCTAATTTTTCAGGCCTAGCAAGAAATTATGAGGCAGAAGAGGAAGAGGAAGAAGAGCATGACTACAGCTATATCGATGAAAAGATAATTGAAAACATAAGAGAAGTATTTCATGACACCAGCATTGGAAATAAGCATGCCCTCTCCGGAGAAAGAAGGTGAGTGTAAACTATGATCGCTTGTGGATGCAAACAAGTGCAGGCAGAGTGAATTTCAGACTGGCTGATAACCTTCACTTCCCAAATCAAGAGACGTTTTCCCCTGGGAACTGCCACTGTTGCTGCAAATGTCTGGGAGTAAGGCAGGAAAGGCTCCTCCGAGCTGCCACCTCTGACCCCCAGTCACTCTTAGCCGTGTCACCTTGGTTAAAGGAGTACCTACCATTGTTCTGGGGATAGAAGTGCACAGGCATTTTCCCAGTTTGTGCCAGTTTGCTCTAAAATTATAATACTCTGAATGCAGCCCTTTTCCTCTTTTTGGAAGTGGATGCCTTGTTGTGCGTGACTAAGTTTAGTTGCTTTAAAAGCTTTCAGGCATTATCTGTGTTTTCATTAAATCTGCAAGGTTCTGCTCTGGCAGTCTGCAGTGACTTTAAGTGCCAATGAAGAGGGCCTTTGCTTCTAAAAATCTCTAGGTGTCATTTCCAGCTAAACACAGATGAGTGTTTTTCTAGATATGAGTGAAACTGTGGTCCCAGTTCTTTTCACCCATAGCTGAACCTTCTATGAATTTCACTTGTTTCGGTTAAATGGCTTCTTTTGTGAAGAGAAGCCCATGAAAACACTTGTAATGTTGTGTTTCAGAGATCTAAAAAAATATTTTATTATGAAGTATTTTATTTTGAAATGTACTTTGTGTTTATTTTTAAATGAAGTGCAGTGTTCATACTATATTTGAGTTAAGCAACATAGTGACTCTGAAATAAGCTGTTATTTTTTTCCGAAATGCTCAAACCCCTCAGAAACATGGCATCCAGGGCAGTGTGTGGATGGATGAGGCCATCTCTTCCCCTGCTCACAGACAGAGGCTCCAAAGTGAAAGAAAAGACTAAAAATGAAACTAAGTAGGACGTTTCACATAACACATTTCTTCCTCAGTCCACATGCTATTGAGGTTGGGGTCTTGCTCTACCATGTAAAGAAAAAAGCTGAGAAAGAGAGAACTCTGCTCTCTTCTGACTAAAATATCCCTTCTGACCATAGGCATTAAGGGAAAAGTGTGCTTTCAAGAAGCAATGCCATCCTAGAGGATCAGCATCTGTTTTACTACTTACTGTTGTGGCATCAGTTCCTCTAAGACTTTATCCACCTACCCTTTAAATTCCCTGTCAATGGAGGCAAGGTTTCACTTTATTAGTTGTCCTCTTTAAGGTTCTAGCAAAGCATGAAAGAAAAGGGCCTTTGTTACCTTGAGGGAGATCACTCTCATTGGATAATCTTTGGATTATAAAGCAATCCCATAAATTTTCGTCCTTAATGGCTGACAGAGGTATCCACTCTCTGAAATCATTATCTGGCCTAGGAGCCTGTGGCTCCTTCAGCCTGCTGGTCTCCCCCAGCCATCAGAAATCTCCACTATGGCTTTTTTCTAGCACATAAAGTTTCTATCAAGATTCCACACGTGCATTTGTGAGCATTTTGAGAAACATGGATTTGATGTGGGCATATGCAATTAACCTTTAATACAGGCAGAAGTCTTATAAAATATGTAGCCAGATAAAATAACCAAATTAGCTGTTTTAGGCTTATATAAAAGATAATAATGCGTCAAAATGTTGTCTCTTTCACCTGTGCCAAATACCTAATATCTGATCATTATTCTTCTTGAACAATTCATTAGTTAACCAGTTCCCACCCACAGTCTTTCTTTCCTCAGGACATTGATGCCATTTATTAATATCTAATTTTAATTATTTGGTATATATGATTTATCAAAATCAAGTCTATTGATCTAAATTACTTTTAAATAGAACCGTTAAGAGGAAAAATAGTTTTAATGAAATACAAAAGTAAGCCTCAACAGTCAGGTCTACCTTAAAAAAACCCAGTATTTATTATTTGCAGTGTTTCAGCAGTGTCCCTCTAAAAATCTTTCCACTATCAGGCCTGAAGCATGCCAGGGTGATACTAGTAAAGAGCTAGTCCTCACCCCAAGCAGGAGGGAGAAGGAAAGAACAGAGAGATGCCTCAGGTCATTGCTATGTTAATTTTGATAGAATAAAGGTGCCCAGAGGGTCAATAATGTTAACATGACCTCATCACTCCAGAACAATAAGCAATTAAGCAAGGGACTTCACTACAGATGCCTGAGCTTGCTATAGCAACAACCATCATTAACATATTTTAACCATTAAAGATTCAAGAGAAGTAAGAAAAAAAACCCACACTGCCCTGGAAGCATTTAAAATATGTGGCTTTCTTTTCAGCAAGACAAGTTTCTCTCTTACTGCCATGAGTTGTTTCTGCTTTTTTAATGAGGAAAGCCCTCAGCTTGAGAGTCTTTTGGATGGTATTACAAATGTCAACAGTGGCTTTTTTTGGTGTGAGAAAATTGGAAAACAGAAGGTCCATTGCAAGCATTGAATTGGAGTAACTCTGGTGCCGCTGTAATGTCTCCTCCTATGTCCCTGCAAACAAAAAGGAGATGGAGGCATGCAGGAACAGAAACAGCAACAACAACTAAAAAACCTCAGCAGCAAAACCAGAGAAGGCAGATTCTGTCTCCAGTGCCGATAGCTGCATGTAACTCATGGCTGGAAAAGGACAGAAACAACATGGTCCAGCCACCTGGAGAGCTGAAAATGAGTGCTATTGTCAGGCTGTTTCAGGAGGTTGTTTTCTGGACTTGGACTGCACACAAGTGCCGGAAAAGGAATGGTCTCAGCTGACTAAGCTTCTGTGCTTATTAAATAGGACACAAAAGTAGAAAAGAGAGAAATGCAGTGAGGAATGAAAAAGCTACACAGCTGTGTTTTCCTGTTCTCATGAACTCAATAGTTGAGGTGGCTTTGTTTGGACAATGTAGTTTTCTTTATTTTCAATTTGTACCAATTTTTTAAAAGTAATTGTATAAAACAGATTAAGGTGCAATTTTTTTTTATTTTTTACCTTGGTTGTGCTGAAATGCAGGTTCCCTCATATTTGAAATCTAGACACTGTGCTACAAATGAAAATTACCCTTTCTGACCCCAGCGCATCTTCATTTATCCTTTTGTACTGTTTATCTAGGATATTTCTCTGGATCTCCAGATAAATCTCTATCTTTGGATGGATATCATGCCACTGATCCTCTGGGCGAGTTGTTTCTTGCATAGAAAAGCCTCTGGGTGAGAGGCTGAGGAAAACTTTGAAGCCTTGGGTGTATTGGAGTGAGGAACCCAAATCCATGACTGTAGCTGTGTGTTCTCAGCAGTTTTGAAAGTCCCCTTTCTAAGTGACTTCCAATGCAGATTTGGGGGCATCATCCATCTTGCTAATTTTCATGGTTAGACAATTTTTCAGCTGTCTGCTTTTTACACTTTTCTCTAATATGAGAAGTGAAGCTTTTTTCCAGGTTGCAAACAATGGTGTTAACAGGAAGAGAGTCAAGAGGGAGCAAATAAATAATGAGCTGCTCTAAGAGCTGCAAAGCTTAGCTTTGACTCAGGCAGGACTTCAAAGAACCTGTCTCAAAGCAGTTGCAGGTTCAGAGACCCTAAGGGCAAGGAAGACTACCACGATTATCTAGATGTTCTAGATGTTCTTCCTACTCAAACAAGCCCTACCATTCCCCCACAGGGCAGATTCAAACATGTTTTTATAGCTGGCAGAGGTGGGAACCCAGCCCACTGGTGACGTCTGGTACACTGGCATATTGCCATTAAATATTAATTAAATTATTAATTAACTTCCCTCAGTCACAGGTCACACCCCTTGGAAAGCCTCTCCTGAAGAGGAAGGTATCTCCTCTACCATGTCTGCCAGACCAGAATATGACACAGGAGGCACCATGGTTGTAATCACACTGGAGATACACTGGGAAAAACTTTTTGCAGGAATCACAGTTTATACTGCTTAAATGAGCTCTTTTGCCTGGTGTTGGTTAAATATTTCCCTGAACTTCATAAGCTATACCAGTAAAAGAAAAATTTACTAGTATGAGTTTCACATACTTTAACAAAGTTGCTGGCATAGCTGTGTTGGAGTCATATATTAGCTTTATTTTTGTTGTAGTCTTTGGATTGCTGGTGTAATTGTACTGACAAACCATTTTATGGTACAGACAAGCCCTAACTTGCACCCATTAATTTGACTCAAGAGCTCATTCACCTGTACTCCCTGTACAATTTTTAAATCCAAATGTAAATTTTCCCGTTTCACCCTGTCATTTTGTTTTGCTTGTTTTCAGGGACATCTGAAGGAAAATAATTCGGAAATTAACTGGACACAAGTAGGAAGCTGTGTCCTTCACACATCAAGATTGACCACAACTGTAAGAAAAAGCTGCTCATGAAAGTGTCCTTCTTGTCTCATGAAGAGCACACAAGGCTGTAATTTAGCTATAATAATCCCCTGCAAAACTAAACCGCTTACTTGTCCTAAATAAGAAGTCAAAGCAGCTAATGTCTCATGACCCTTTGAAGGGACAAATTTCTTCTGTACATATTTATTAATGAATTCAGAGAACATTGCCAAGCTCAGTCCTTCATTCGTATTGCACCTGAAATTCCGGTTGTTTCCTGAACCACTGTAGGGCATATGCAAAAGGAACATCCCTTACTGAAACAGCTGTGTGGTTGTTTCCTTTGGGTTTTGGTTGTGGGTTTTGTTTTCTTTGAGAAGGAAAGCGTAATAAAGGATTATCTAAGGTGGGCATTATTTTTTTTAGCCAGTCTTACATGGTTCAAATTACGGTTCAAAACTGGAAATGACCAGATTCTGCCACTTTTTCACATGATGAAAAAAGCACAAGTAGTACTGTTGCACAACATGTAATTTGCCCTGGAACGCAATGCCACTCCTCTCACAAGGCCCAGGAGTGCCTAAATTAGAAAGCATTGCCATCTCCATAATCCCTTGCACAGCTAATATCGAGAATCACACTAAAGCTATTATATTCAGCAATTTGCTGAAAGTGCAGCCAGGAAGGGTAGACAAGCTGGATCTGAAAGATTAGTGTCCATGCCAGCCCTCCAAACTGATAAACAGGCACATGCTGCCCTCTTTCAGAGGTCTGAGAAAAGCAGTGCTGAAGAACTTCACGTACACCTTGTGGTACCTTGTATTCCTGCACAAGGATTTGGGAAAGAGGCAAGGGCGTCTCCGCACCACCCGTGAATGGCCAATGCCACCCGACCAAAGAGAGGGCATAGAATGAGCAGCACAATCTCTTCTCCTGTCTTAAACTAAACAAGTGCTTGTTTTGAGGAATTTTCTTTTACTTTACACTTCAGAAAATGAAAAATTACAGCCAGATGTTTACATGGTATCTGTAAGGGCCCAGATGGAGGGAAATCCCTTTGTGTCCTGGCCCTAGCATGTGAGTGCTGAGCAGGGACAGGGAGAGCCTCTGTTTACATGGATGAGCATCTCAGTGGCTCGGCAGTGAGCAGGTAATTGAGGCTGACATTAGACCTGCTGTATTTCTGTCGGGGGTTGACGTGTGCAAGCACGTAAGATGTACAGGTAGGGTGTGCTTAACGTCTTTGGGTGGCACTGGACCTAGTCCTTGTGTTCTGGCAAAGTGAATCTGATATCCATAACTTGTGGCATGTAAGAACAGGGCAGCTCATGCATAGTGAGTGCTGTGTAACCAAAAGATCTAGGATGGGTGCATAACCCTCTGGCAGTGATCTGACTTTCAGGGGAAACTATCAAGAACTGATGTGTAAACACACAGTTGATGTGCCAAGGGTTTCCAGACTCAACAGCAGATTGATCAGAGTGGCATATCCAGAAATCAGCAGGGTGGAGAGAGGGAATGTGTTTAGAAAGCCTGGACATACCCTATTTTTCATTCTACTGTGGAGTTAAAAAGCAAAATCTCAAAAAATGCCTTAGTATACTCTAAAGCAAAAGTCTTTTCAAGCAGACAGTATAGTATCTTCAGACTTGTCAATTAAAATTTTACTGAGTGATTAATTTTCACTAATGCAAATTAATTTAGGATTTCTTAATATTGTCTCACATTAATTTATTCAAGATAAATGTTCATTCGTGTTAAAATCAGTTACAATTTAAGTATTAAGAATATCGCTCAGAGTACTTTCATTCCATGCATATGTAAGATACAATGTTTTGCATATCACTGGTTAATACAGCTTGCAGGTGTGTACAAAAGTGGCTGACACATAACTTGTGGGTATTTTAAATACATATTAAGCATTTTAAAAAAAATCTGTTTCTCTTTTGGCAGCTTAAAACAACCCCATTTGTTTCAGCACAATTGCAGCCTGGTATTTGAATAAAAGAAATTTGTTGTGTATTTTGCTGACTTTTTTTCTCTTTTTTAAATTTGCTGCTGAATGTGATGTTGTCGTCTGTTGGATTTCTGAAATATATGTTGCTCCCATGATTTCCTTCACTGATGTACCAGGTTTCTATAGAAGAAAAGAGGAGAGGAAAGCCAACAGCCTTCTGGGCTGCAGTGGCAGACTGTGCCAGCAGGTCGGGGGAGGTGACTCTCCTCTTTGCTCAGCACTGGTGAAGCCACATCTGTGTCAGTTCTGGGCTCTCTGGTACAAGAAAGGTGTGGACATACTGCAGTGAGTCCACCAAAGGCCCATGAGGATGATTGAGGGCATGGAATGTCTAACATACAAGGAGAGGCTGAGACAGCCTAGAAAACACAAGGTGCTCTCTAGTTTCCTTAGGTGTTAGGATGGTTCTGAACAAAGTGGGATGCAGTAACTTTCCCAACAAACCTAAGCTTCTTTCAGACATTCTACAAATGTATTTGGGATCTAGTGAAAAAAACCAAAGACTTATCAGCCCTTTTTGAAAATTCTTCCATTTAAAATGCTTCCAAAGAAGCAATTTCTCTTCTTTACATAGAGCCTGTCACATAAGGAGTCTGGTTCTGATACCTTTGTCATGTGCTGCAATCCTGTCTCATATATTCAGCCTCACTGAGTTGACTGAGTTTCATTCTTCTGAGTAAAGGTGGCAGTTTTATGAACTCTGTAAATATATTAGTAGCAGAGATGTCTCCAACATCTTTTCCTCAGGCACATGAGCCAACATCATGTCCTATGACAGAAATGGGAACTATCCTGGCTGTTCGGTTTTCATGACACAGTAGGACAGTGCCGTTTGAGTTCAGTTCTGGATGGAAGAGAGGGCGTGGTGCTGTCTTGTGCTGTGAAGAAGGGACATCCAGCCTTGCTGGGGAAAGCAGACGGGAGGGGGGACCCATGAAGTAAGCTCCTAATAATAGGTTTGTGTTCGATATTAAAGGCTCTATAAGTATTGTGATTCCCTTATGACATACAGATGACCACAGTGATTGCATACTGTTTGCTAATACATGTTTGACAAAGCTATAGTGTCATGGCAATCCTTGAGGGACATGGTTATCACTCCCAGACATTAATGCTCAAGAAGACTGCATTCAGGAAGGGAAAGCCATATTTAGCTGAACACAGACCACAATCACTATGCCTGAAGAGAATACAAGTATATTTAAATAATAAGATATTTGCTTTGCAAAAGATTGGCATAAGCTTTTGCACAGACTTGTTAGCTTAAAGGCTTATCTCTTTTAATGCTGAGAAGTACTTCCAGTGTGTTCTCACTGAAGGCCTGATCAGAAGCAGCTGCTTCCACAGCACTCCACGTGTGCCTAAGCCCTTAGTGAGACAGCAATTTCTGTTTGGATGATCAACATGCACATTTTTTTATATATCCAGCCTTTGTGCCTGGGACGATAAGAAGAATCTTCGCCCTGCATTCTTCTTTAAATGCCAAAAGCTCTTTTGTTTAAATGACAGGTGTCACAGGAACTCATATCTATCACAATGCTCCCAATAAGAAGCCACTTGCTATCTCTTCATTTAACACATACAATATCTTTCCTAGTCCTTCTAAGACTGTCCAAGTGTTTTCCTTACCTTTTTAAACTTTGATGCACCTTTGCCTTGTTAACTTTCAGTTTCCTGACACCATGTTAAAACTGATAGTCTCTGAAGACAAAGTCCTCTTGCTTCTACTTCTACTGTTGGCAGGTTTTGCTGTTTGCTTGTTATTTAATTTTCCTCCCTTGTTTTCTTAATGTATCTGTGTGCTGGGAGTGTTCTTGTGCTTTGCAGTAATACATGTGTTTGATAAACTTACTCTGTATCTTTTCTTGGGTTTTTGTATTTTCTAAGATAACTTTTCCCAACTCTTTCTCTGGGACTGATAAACTGTGTGGGCCTCATGTAAGTGCACACTGCCAGCTGCTGGCAGGCTGAGCAGGAAGAGAGATTACCCTGCATTTGCCCTGCTTTTGCTGCTCTTGCCCCGTTCCACTGCTCCCAGCTCTGTCCAGGGTGGTGGTACCAGGATGGACAGCTCAGTCTGGCCATTTTAATTTTCTCGTGTAACTTTAAGTTCCTTTAAATTTGTTACCATTTGGGCATATGTGGAAATGGTTAGATGGTGTCTCAAGGAGCTGATGCCACCAGGATCTAAGAAATGCCTGTACTTCCATGTGCTTTATCCTCATGTCCTCTGTGACATGTGACTGTCTGCAGCAGTGCTGGCAGCCAGAGGCTCAGGCCAGCAGTAACTCTTTCCAAGGCAGCCTCAGATGTTATAATCTTCCTTTCTTGCAAATACACCACTCCTTTGTAATTCCCCTGGTCCTCGTGCAGAGGAAGGGGCTGAGCAGGGCTCAGGATTGCCCTACATGGGGCACTGCAGCTACTTTGTCAGCTAAAAGACTCTTTTCCGTTTTCCCTCTTATTTAAGTTGCCTGCTCTCTTAGGTTCAGTGATCACATCTGTTAGTATTTTGGGACCTAATGTCACACAAAAGAGGAAGCAGAAAGAGCCTTTTTTCTGAAATGACTTTACTAATCCAGAAGGTTGGTTTATACTGCCACTATCTGTCCACCATACCTGCTGCAGCCATTTCCTGCAAACACACACACAAACAGTTCATGCAAATTTTCCCACAGCTACAAACAGCTGGCAGAGGAAGCAAGAGACATTAAGGATTTTATTTTATTTCTCTTTCTGTCCTGGAGAGTTTGGTTAGGCATGAATCAGTTAAAAACTATTTTTAAATTATCATGTTTTTCTAGTCATGTTTTAAGTAGGTATAAGTGCCTTTTAACAAAATTTTATGTGATTCTGGCTCCACTCCTCATCCTCTGAACCCCATTCTGAGCGACTGTCAATGCTTCCCAACTGAGCAACCCTTTCCAGCTGGTGCAGTTAGGCAGGTCTGCAGCCCCAGGCTCCCCTACACCCTCCTAGGGATCCTTGGCAGCCCCTGCCTGGGGCAGCACGGCAAGTCATGCCACACACATTGTTCTTAAAACACCTCACTCATTGCTCATTGTGTCTCATTGTAGAAAAGAGAATTAAATCCAAACTCAGCTTAAGACTCAGATCTACAAGCATATTCATATTCTTAAATTATATCAAAACCAGAGAGGCAACGTTCTCCTCCTGGAGTCATCGAGGTTAGGGTGAGGGAAATGTTATAACAGGTCTTCATTATCTTCAATCTCACTGCATTTGGTAGCAGGAACTGAAGGTCCACAGCTTCCAACTCCTGCAGAGAGGGGCAGGCAAAATGCCTTGGTCAGAAAAAGTAACTGAGCAGTTTGTGTTTGGGAAATGCAGGGGGTTTTTAATGTTATGCACAACAGTTAGAGAACTTATATTAGGTTAGTTTTGTTTTCTATCTGTCAGAGTCCAAATCTACATCTTCTGCTTCCCAGCAAAACCTCCTATCTGCCACACTGGAGGCTGCCCTGGGCAAGAATGTTTTTGCTCTTCCCTCCACACCTGGCAGGTGTGCTTTTTCCCACCAGAAAAAAAAGCACTTTATTATTCATTAGAGAGCAAAGGCTGGAAAGGAAAGCCCAATTCTGCACAGATTAGGGATCATAGGGAAGGGGACCCCTAGAAGCCCAATTCCTGCTTGAAAGAAACAAAGAGATATTTAGCATCTTTGCTAATCACTTCTTTGAGTGTTGGCCCCATAATCTCCATGTCTTGACGTCTAAGAAAGCTAAAGAAGTGCCTGCTGACATCTGTTTGCAGTTCTGTGAAGACACAGTTACCTTTCCTAGAGAAGGGCGAGGTTGCCATTCCCCTTGTGGAAGAAAAGAGAAAATTGGTGGAGAGGTCAGCCCTTACATATTTCTCTGACATAAGTTTAGGACAGTATTTGGTAAGGCACAGGTCCATTTTGCAATAGCAGCTGTATGCCCAGTTGCAAATATGTAGGCAAGGACAAGAACCTCACTTCTGACCATCCCTCAGAAATGTGATCACTCCTGTAGCAGACACTGAAAACTGCACAGTGCTCAGAAATAAGGAGCTGACCTGCCTAAAATGAGCTGTGCAGGGGGGACTGCACAATATTCAGCACTATTGTCCAAGTTTTGAGGATGGACAGGCTCTCTTCTGGTGGGTTTTTACTCTCCCAATTTCTTCCTTTTTCGTGTACTAAATTTCATTTCTAATCTTCCTTTCTTCACTCCCAAACGTGCTTTGTTCCAATCCCCTCAGGCTTGCTATTTGCAAGTGTGTACAGAAGTTTAACTCCCTGGCTTTCCCGAGCCAGCTGTGGCTTTGCTTTTTTTTAACAGCACCTCTGTCAAACAGGAACTAGCCCTGTTTAATGCCAGGCATTCCTCAGTAAAGAGACCACATGTAAAAAAGGCATGAGAACAGAGCAGCAAACCCCAGACTGATGCTGAGTAGGAAAAACCCTTACACTTTGTGAGCCCTTCTTGCTGGGCAAACCCCTGCTTAGGTAGTTGCCAGCTTTTGCTAGCTCTGACTAGCAAGAAGGCTCCTTCAGCGCTCTCCCATTCCTCTTCAGAGACATCCTACCACACGTGTACAGCTTTCTCTTGATGCTTTTCTCTCTGATTAGTTTCTGGTACTCAGATGTTTTCCTGTAAGAATATATCTATTCTTTTTCAAGATAACTGGCTCTGCTCTACTTGTAAGAATCCCCCATCCCATATTTTGTCTAAACTTTTATACATTCCTCAGCTTCCAAAGAGCAATCACTGGCCAATTTCTAAAGTCTTTACCTGATTGGTTGTCTTGTTAGATTAGGACAAAGTGTATGAAATACATACATGCTTGATGCTGTATTAAGAAAGATTACTCTTTTACAAAATTCTGAAGTATTTCCTAATGTCATAAATTCAGGTAAGGAGTAGTTTGCTTTTTTACAAATGTGTTTCACAAATACTCCCTCAACTGCAGCAGTTTGCAGTTTATAAGTTTGTATTAATGGCCCTTTTTTTTTTCTCAAAGCAAACCTTAAGTTAAATCTTAGCTAACGACAGAAAAGGGCAAAAAAATTTTCAAACTTTTCTGGAGCACAACGAATTTAATATTTTAGCAGCTGGCAGCTGTGGTGATTACTTTTGGATTACATCTAAAGTCTGCTGGAATCTAATTACTCTGATCTATGAACCACGTAATTAAGGTAAAAACTCCCACATTTTCTTATACCTCATTAATGTATTTCCTTTGAAAATTGTTAGCTAATGATGGTACATTAAGAATTTATCCATTAAATGACAATGAATAATTAACACCTTTGTCCTGGGACACTAAAGGACAGAATGGTGTTTAACTGCTCAATGTGATGATAATTATTTCTTAATTTACAGTGCAAATATCGTGCAAGTTTGGGGAGAAAGGACAAATCAAACTGGGAAAGTGGAATGGAAAAATAATTTTCTTTTCATAGAATTGCAGAAGGGTTTTGACTGGAAGGGACCTTAAAAGTCATCTAGTTCCAAGCCCAGTGCTGTGGGCAAGGACACCTTTGATTCATTTCCTTCTTTCCCAAGAAACTCAAACCCTGTCTGCATGCAGGACCCCTGTCCCACTTCCCCACAACCTCTGTTGCCAAGTTTTAACTGATTCCAAATATGTGTTATCACCCCGAAGACTGGGATCAACACTTGGTTCTGGAGTGTGCCAGGCACAGTGAGTACAAACATAGCAAATACATCTCCTCCTCGGTAATCAAATCCAACATATGACACACTGCAGCAAGTGGATTAGACATGGGGGAATGGAAAAGCAACCTGTGGTTATACAGGGTACATAATCACATAAATCAATATATAGATCAAAGTTTTCTTGAACGAAGTGAAATGAATCAAATACAAGAAATCTCTGTTGTCTTGTAAAAGCTGGTACGGAGTAAGTTAATTTTCTTCAGGACTGCTGTGGACTGGCTCTGCTCTACCACGTGAGGCATTTACTTGTTGCAAAGCAGCATAGCAAGGGAATCTATCTGTATTCAATTATTTCATCTGAAAAGCCTGAAAGCTTCCAATTTGATTGCAGCTGCTCTGCAAAATACTAGCTTTGGTGGGAAACAGTCAAGACATTACCTTTGGATCAGAACTTCAAAGAAAAGTTTCTCATGATCATCTGTTAGACCATCAAGGACCTGAGTAATTACATATCTAGTGGAATCCCTGCCTACTGAGAAAAAAACCAGTCTGAAACAGAATATGTTTTGCCTGTATTTAATTTTGTTTCCAATAATGATACATTATTTATAAAGTCACAAAAAGCAGTAAAGTAAGATTTTTCTGTGAGGCCTTTTATTTATAAGGAATTGAGTTAAACAAACGAGATAATTAGGAAAATTAAGGATAAAAATACCGATCCCATATGAGAGAGAGACACACACATGGCTACTCAGGAAATCCTGCTGGAAGAAATTACCAAGGCCAGATTACCAGACACATGTCTGCTGAAAGATTAAATGAGTCCAAGTTGGAACTGCTCTTTCTCAAGAAACCGGGAACTTTCAAATCACCTCCTTCCAAATCTAAATTCCTGCTAGGTCAAGTAGTTCGAGCTTCCGGCTCGAAGTCAGGCCTTCAATCAGTTTTCTGCCCATTTCTCTTCCTGCTTCGGTAGACATAGCCTTTTGCCAGAGCTTCAGCAGCAATCCTCCTTGGAAAGAAACACAACATGACAGTGTCAGATTAGCACGGAGCGCATGCAGCTCCCGGCACACCAGGGATGAAGTGCGCGTCTGGCAACGAGCACTCGCCACTCTCCTGGGGACAGTGAAATGTAAAACAAAGCTGGAGCTTGCCGATGGGGTGATAATTGCCTACAAATGTGCAGGGAGACACAGACCATTCATTCAGCTCAGGATCGTTTGTACTGGCAGACAGCGGGGCTTGTTCCCTTGTCACCAGTGTTGCAGGTCGAAATGATTGAAGACGTCGGGGAAGGTCTCGGTCTGCCCTCGCACATAGCTTCGTGGTTTATGGAGCAGTAGCCTGGGAGTTATAATCAGGCCTGTCTTCGTCTTCACTTCAAAACAAAGAATTTTCACTTTCTGCCAGCTAAGACCTCAAGCTAAAGAAGCAAATGATATAATACTTTCGTCCAGGCGATAAGCAGTGGCCCTCTAGGAAGTGTGCCTGGCCAACCCAGCCTAGCATTAGCACCGGTTTGCAAGAGAGTCATTGCTTGCTCCTCACTCCTCTCAGTGCCCATCTTTGTGGTGGGTAGAGGGGAAAGCTGAGGATAAAAAGTCTAGTGGAAAACCAAGAAGAGTTTATTCGCCTCCTGTTCTGCCTTTGGGTATCAGTGAGGGGCAGAGCATAAAAAGTGGATCTGACAGTCCATGAGCAGAGAAGCTTTCGAAGCAGCACAGCACTCTTTCAATTACAGATCCTGCTGGAACAGCAGGGGCAACTAAACAAAAATAAAGACTAATCAAACTCTAAATCAAGAAATCAAATCTCACTCCAGATTGGACAGGGTCCATCCTAGGAGGTACTAAGACCCTCTATCTGCTGAAGTTTGCAGCACCAGTAGAGAACCCTGTGTCTCACAGGGTGTATTTAAAAGTTTGAGAAAGCTGACCCTACAGAAACAGTACATTTTGTCACCTGTGTTTTGTAGCACTAAGGTAGGGTCTTTCAGGTCCCTGCTAAAGCTGTGGATCCAGATGCAGTCAAATTTATTTTAAATCTCCTTTTTCTGATCTGCAAATCTGTTTCAGTTTTGAAGCCTGAATCAACTGGCATTTAATTCTCATCTGAATTCAAAGCTCATCCCTTAGAGCGAAGTCAGGGAAATCTCTCCCCTGCAAAGCAAGGGATTTCAGCTCTAGAATTCATTATGGCTGCACCTGCATGAAGCTTAATCTCTCTCTTTCCTTCCATCTACGGTGTTCAGCATCCATATATCCTTTTCTCTCTTCCTGCAGTGCTGTCCTCACCTGATATGCTACCCTGCTGCTCTCCTCCCTCCTTGCTGTCCTTCTGGCCATGCTTTTCCTTGCTGTGCCCCTCTCCCTTCCTGGAGGTATGTCAAGAAACCCTGAATTGTGCCGTAAACTGCCAGGCAGGAGATAGATCTGTTAAGACCTTTATTCAGCTTCCAAAGAATAATGCCATGTGAAAAATGTGAGGGAAGCACTCTGTGATGGGAGAATGCTCTTTTGTAGCACTGAATAACTTTATTTCACATTTTTTCAGCTTTAAATACGACTGGTGAGAGAATTTTCAGTGAAATGTACAGACAGAAGAAGAGGATCACAAATGCCATAGCTAGGCATGCTAGTTTTTCAGTGTATTTTAACATTCTATTTTCATTTAAAGATTCAAAATAACTTTGCTTCATAAAGGTCAAACAAAAGTAGCCGACTCAGCAGTGTCTATAAAAGAACTGAATCCTCAGGAGAGTGTAATTCTAAGTCGCACCACTGGATGGTGATGCACGACTTACTTTGGTGAATAGAGTGAAGCCAGCATTGTCTGAGGATAGAGTTTTGTTGGAACAGATCTCTGTTAAATCAAAGACTGAGACAAAACCAAAAACTGAAACCAGAACACTTGTGGACACAAAAACTGTTGCTCATGAAAATTTACCTTTTTTTGTTGTTGTTCAACTGGTCTAATAATTTTATTTACGGCTTTAATGGTTTCAGATTCAACTGGTGAAATACAAAATGTCTGTGTTTTTAAAGTTACTGTGAAAACTGGGGAAAAAAGAGTAAGACCATCTGCTCCAAAAATGCTTTTTTCTCACTGAAATCCCTCATATTGGCAGTGTTACCCCACCAGCATTTCCTGTCTAGTGTGTTATTTGCTTATGGTTGTATTTTAAACTGTTTTACTGTTAGTCTCTGAGATGAGTTATACTACTTTATATCAAAAATTCACTGTATTCGTATGGAGAAAGGTATTTAGAGAGAACAAGATATTAAATATCTATGGACTACAGACATTGTTAGGTTGTGCTCATACCTGTTAATTTATTTACTTTGTGAAGAGCTCTCAGTGATAGCAGGACCTTATTTTGCTGTGGACTGAAGTCACTAATGGAGGGGGGGACATCCCCTTCAACAAGCATCCTCTGGGGCAGGAAAGTCTGGAATTTGTTTGTGGTCGGTAAATCTGTACGGAAGTGTGTGGCAGCAATGAAATCTACAGCATTAGCCCAGTTTTTGCCAAAATTTGCTTCTGGATTAGGGAGATATTTTAAGCTGAAAGAGAAAAAAAATAAAAAATGTGGCAGATAACTGAAGTTTCCTGTAGAACGCACTAGTTGATCATTTATCCCAAAAGTTTTTGTTCAGTATAAAACCCTGAGGAGTCTCAGTGCCACAGTGATTTAAAACCTCCTTCAGTACATTATACCTAATTTCTCCTGGCAACACTGCCTCTGCCCAAAATAAACACAGCTCCTGAATCAGGCCCTGACTCCCAGAGGGGAACCAGCACATCATTTTAAGCCCAGAGCCTGACTCTTCATCTCAGTTTGGGCAGCCATCTCCCACCGGTCATCCCGCACTCCAAGAGAGTGGAAGGAAGAGCAGAGCCTGAAGAGTCGGTGCTTAAAGTACGAAAGTTCATGCAAACTTTGTTAGGATACTATCCTTCGAAGAGGTGTGGAGGTGGAAAGATCCTCCTTGGCCACTTCTCTCATCCTCTTACCGGTCCTGGAATTTGGGGAGTGCGTAAGCAATGGAGGAGGTGTGTGCCTTCCATAGGAGACCAAGGGCATCATCCAGTTTGAAGGAGGAGAAGGTTGCAGAGCTCACAGCTTTGCGTTCTGTAGATAACAGATACTGCAGCAACAGGGAGCAAAAAGGGCAGAGAATAAGAGGGGAGGTTTAAACCCACAGGATTTTTATATTTAAGCACATACTTCACAATATATTAAGTTTGATCATTAAAGGAAATTGCATTTGAGCAGTTAATGGTAGTTGCTGTTCTTTGACTTCAACACAAGCAGGGTTTTATCTATATAATTTTGGTATTTTGTTCAGTGGACTCTTGTATCTGAGTGCCATGGAAGATTCAGCACTGAACTATTGGATTCCTTGAAAACTTGTCTATACTCTTTTGTCCACAATTTTCTGAAGATTTTCAAAAAAATAAGAAAATTATCCTTAATTGTTATCATTATGGTTTTTGAGGAGTAGATATTTTACAATAACTTCTGAAACATGCTGCATAGGAAAAATTATCTTATGAAGACCAATCCAGTCTTGCTCTTAAACTGTCTACTTTCACTCACAAGAGGGACTTACAGTTTAAGCTTTCTGATCATTATCAATTATTTGACTACCAATAAAAAATGCTGACTGCAGTAGTCTAGCTATAAAAAAAAGTTATTAAACCCATGCAGTAGGAAATATTGTCATCTTTGGGATTAGAGAACAGCTGAGTGAGGAGGAAAGAGAGTATCTACTTGCATAAATAGGTGTCCTTCTGAATGATGTTTCAGCATTTTCAAGTTTTTAGATGTTTAAAGGAATAAAAGAACCCAATAAAACCCACCCAAGGCCACTTCTTAAGGGCAGTGTTCCATCTCACTGGCTTATTTTGCATTACCAACACAAGCAGTATTGGAAGAATACAAATATAATTGTATACAAAGCAATGCCTTGGGACAGGGGCCAAAATACAGAACTATGTCAAAGGAAGAAAAAAAAAATTCCATAACTTGTAAAAATCCTGTTCTACTTATCTCTGACTCGCTATATATTATGCTTTTCATTTTTTCTGCTTGATGTTTTTATATGAAGCTGTTATTGAAAAGAAACTATGATCTCTGAATCTTAAAAATGACAGTAGCAATAGTTTTTAAAGCTAATATTTTGGTATAATTTCTAAAAATATTTTTTAAAACTTATTTACTTCAAAAAAGGCTTTCCAGTCATCCATGAGCTTGGGCATGCGAGACCAGCAGTCTTTAACACTGTAACAGAAATCATCTTTTTGCTCCTCTGGTGGCAATATTTCTATCTCATACGGCAGCTGCCCAAAGAGACCAGCCTCCACTGCCCCCAGAAAGGGTATGATTGCCAGGTAGTAGTTCATACCTGTAACAATAATTAAAAGGCAGGAGGTGTTAATCGCAAGTGAATGAAAAATTCCCGCATAAGAAAATGAACTCTCTCCCACACCAAATGAAACAGTTTCACACTGCAAACTGATACCACTGTGTTCAGCAGTGGAATATATGTACTGAAATGTAATAATGATGACACTTGTATTGATTTAGATATGATTTGTAGTGTTCAGTTATGTATCATCCTTTAAGAACCTTGCAAGCTTACACTGTCTTTTACTTTGCAGGAAAGGAAAAAACCAATGGAAAAATGTTAGGTCTTTGTAGGCTCTCATGGACAGGACAAGAAAAGTCTCTCAAATATTACTTGTAAATGAAGTATAGAAAGACTAAGGGGTATTCCACAAGTACTGTTTTCATTAAAAACCCCTCTTCTATGTATCCTAGACCTATGAGAAAGGAAAGGCGATATTTGACTGGAAAATAATAATTTTGCTTTTAAAAAATATTTCACTTACTGAAAGTTGCTTTAAAATTACCTCCATTTATCTGTTCAGATTTATTTTATTATGTTGGCTTTCTTTTGTCTGATCCATAAGTTGGAGCAGTCAGATCCAGGATGTTGGAAACTCAGTCTCAGTTCTCACCTGTGACAAATCTTGTCCCCAGTGAGAATAGCCCAAATAAGGCTATTTGATATTCCTCTCTTGAAAGGAGGATTTTAAGTTTTCCTCTTAATTGTGTCCCCCTTGTAGAAATTAAGTTTAATAGCTTTCAGGGAAGAAAAGCTTGAGGACCAGTTGTTCTCCCTCTTGGGTGGGTGCCTCTGAGCTATTATGTTGTGAAGGCATTTGGTCCTACTTGGCCTCAAACCACACACTGCACTGATATTTTGTACGAAATCCCAGCAGCAGGGACCAAAATCATCAACACCTGAACACCTACCATGTATCCCTGCCCTCCTAACGGGAAGCCTTTGCTCCACCTTGTGGGGAGAAGACCAAAAAACAAAGTTCAGCAAGAAGGAGTGTGTGTGTTAGGGATAGCTCAGCAGGGACTGGGTCTGCACACCTTAGGAACAGGAATACTGAAGGAGCTTGGTGTATTGCTCTAAGGGTGAGATGAAAAAGAGGGTGGAGCAGAATGGAGGTGCTGTGGTCATGCTCTGTCAAAATCGATGCAGATATGAAACAAAGGATGGAGCAACACAGTGGTGTTGTGGTTGTGCTCCTTTGAAAACATGCAGCCAGCAGGAACTAAGCCAGAGGAATGAACCAGATGGTAACCAAAAGTGGCCTTTGCTTCATTAGCTTGAAAATATATCTTGCTTTTCACACTCTACATATGCTAATGTCTTAGGCAGCACATCAACATGAAATGTCACCAACTGCAACTTTACCTTTTCTCTTCCCTCAAAAGAAGTAATATAAACACAGTTCAAGTGGGGAGGGAGGTCAGAGAATATTCTATCATAACTTGTGGGATCTGTCAACAGGCTGAACCTATCTCCTCCCCCACGGGGATGCCTATTGGTTAAGAACCTCATTCTGTGCGAGCTAAATTATTATCTCTAGCTAGCTTTAATTGGTGATTAGAATTAGTCAGTATATTGCTTCAAATTCATTTTTGCAATCAGTTACTACCAACAGCAATCTCTGAACTTTAACCCATCACAGTGTTTGACTATCAGTGTGTTTGCTAATTAAGTGTGTTATTCCATGGAGAATTTAGTGTGAGTCCTTCAAGGTCACTAGGAGAGGAGTGGCCAGCAGTGGATAACATACTTGACAAAACTGGAAATATCTACCACCTCGAAGTGGGAACATTTTTGGAGTGTGACCCTAAACAGGTTGGTCAAACCAAGCTCTGATAGAGTGGGCTGTTCAGTGGGGTCCCCATAATGGGGTGCTGACGGGCTGGTCAGGTACAAGGGTCTCGACTTCCCTGGGCGTGCTGATTGAACACATATAAAGAGTTCAAGGAAACCCCTTGTCTCATGTGACACACCTCCTGAATGTGGATCTAGTTGGGAATTCAGGAGGAAATGTATGGCCAGCCAGAACAAAAAAGGAAAGCTCTCTAGTGATGAGAAGAGAGTGTTTCACTGAAACTCATTGCTGAACTGGGTCTTGCTTCTTGTTCACTTTATTCATGAGAAGTGTTGAAACTTTGATCTCACAAAGTGCTTATATTCTTTTAAGTGTGCTTGCCTATATTATATATTTGCCCCTGCTTGAGTGACTTAGAGTATCGAAAACAATGCAGGAGAGGACTATACTGCATATTATTTAAGGCAAAAAAGACTGATGTTCTTAAGCAGTAGTATCTCAAACATCTGGGGTATATTAAATGTGAGTTTCTGGTTTAAACTCATTCCTGGTTTCATGTGACTACTTGTGCCACAGAGAGCTGCTCTGAAGGCCAGCTAAAAGCATTCATATCCTCAGAACACTAAAAGACATTTCCATGCAGTCTCGAACACTTTTTGCATGTTCCTGTTGCAATAGGGTAAATCAAGGCTGAGTTTATACATTTTCTGGAGGCAACAAAAGCGATATCAAGCAAACATGCAATATTTAGAAGTAAATGAAGAGCAGGAATTCAAACACTGCGAAAGTGAAGGTGGTGGTTTCTATTCCCTGCTTGAAGGTCCCCTGCTCGCACAGGGCTGTGCAGTGACCCTTGCTACTTGTCACTACATGGGACACCATCCCAGAGAGCACCTAGTGCTGTCCAAACACAGAGGTGAAAAACCAGAGCTGGAGTGAATACCACAGTCAGCTTTCACCCTAGATGTACATTTTAAACTTTACCTATGCCTATGTCTTTGTTCACTTGAAGATATACACATTTAACCACTGACTCACAGCCAGAAGTTTCATCCAAAGGGTCAGTGCAGGAAAAATTTCCTGTGCCAGGGAAGGGACAGAGCTGCTTGCTGAAACCTGCCGACAGGTCTGGGGAAAAGGGGAACTTTTACAACAGGACATCAGGGAAGCTGAGAGAGCAAAGGACAGAAGTGCTGGAGGGAAAGTATGCTACTGGAAAAAGAACCAAGGGTGGCACAAGAACCAAGAAGATTCCTGCTTGACATTCTCTCACAAAGTTTGAGTTTGAATGCAAGCATCTAAACGGAACAAATCTGCTCTGGAGTAATCAAAAACTGCAAATATCCACAAATATAGATACCTGTCATGATCTTTACCACATATTTTTTCATAAATTTTTATAATGTAAACATTTTTAGGGCAGCAAATTTGCATTTTTTTCCTCCTTCCTCAAATAAGTATTCAAAATCAATTAACTTTCATTTACTCACACTTCGGTGTCTTGATGCAAGTTTGTGATGGAAAATTACAGAAATTATATTGTAATAGAGAAGCCTAAGGGGAAGAAATATTTTGAAATGGCCTTCTAGGACACTATTTTGGAGAAGAACATGTAATAGCATATACTTACAGGACCACCAGCTTCTTACAGATTGATACAGGTGTTCTCCATTTTCATAGCCACGGGAAGTCCCACCAGAAGGATCTGCTAACCTACCTGAATGAGTCAAATGAAATAACAAAACAACTACTTTTCAAACTTTCACACAAGATATCCAACTGAGATTAAACAAATATATAGGAGTAAAGCGTGCACAACTTTTGGTCAGAGAAGCAAAACAATTACTGTTGATTTGCTTCATAAGCTACTGTTCCTAGAGTAGTTGAGTTCCTCAGCGCATAGTAATTTGATTGTGTTTTTACAGTTTGAGATATCCCTCACTGTAAATGTATTCTGTGAATTTATGGAAGTGTTTGAAATTGGGACATCACAGTATTTTTACAGAGAAAAAAATACCCATTCACATACAGACATAAACACGTGTATAGGTGAGGCATCATTTCTAATAGATGTAGGGCTGCTAGTTCAGGAGAGCTGCTTAATGAGCAGGAAAGCACAAACTAAATGTGCTGTAATTGTCTCACCTAATTGCGTTTCGTGATACAGAATCACTTGCAGTTTAATCATGCAGACAAACATGGCCTTACTGTGAAGCTAAGCATGCAAACGTTGTTGTAACTAATTAGCAAGGTTTGCAAGCATCTGCGCTGTAGAAAACATGCAAGACATTTCACAGTTATTTGTGGCAGAATATTTTACTTTAAGCATGTGGCATGAAGAAATAGCCTAAGTCCTAAAAGAATACCATACCTGTAAATCAAGTGTTGTCATGCAGAGTGTCAGGAAGGCTGCTATAAGCACATGACATGCAATTACCATGGCCTTGTGCAATGACTTGAGCTATTCCAGAAGCTCCCAAACTCTGCCCTGCAGAGCACTTGCTCTCTAACAAGTCAGCTGAATAATGACAATGTCATTTCTGTCAGATTAGAACTAAACCTCATTACCAAACCAAATTTTCTGACCCTTTTACTCAAGAAGAAACAATAATGAAAAAAGTTCATACAAATTATCCTAATTATTCTGCCTAGCTGACTGGGCAGAGCTTGTGCTTTGGGGCATGCTAGCTACTCAAATCTGTATCTTGCAGTAGGCAAGCAGTGACAAGGATTGCAGTTCGACCCAATTTTTTTTTATTAATGAAGACCATATTTTTTAATATTTACAAAAGAGTCCATTTTTCAAGATTTTACTTCAGCAGAGACTGTCAAAAAATAGTCAGCAATAGATCACCAGTGTGCGAAGGGGATAAATGAGAAGGATAAAGGCTAAGAAGAAAAAGAAGACAAAATGTTGCAAAATAATTGTACATGAGGTTTAGCAAATATTGTCAGCCTTGGTGTTTTGGGAAATTGAAGAGTTCCCAGGCAGTATCAGTGATAATTATAAGATATGTAGAAATTAGAGCTGGAAGCGTTAACTGCACTTACAGGTCTCCACACCATTTTTGTTGTCTCTACTCCCTCCTTTTTCCTGTGCTTAACATGATTGTTATTTCAGCCTTCAGGTCTACCCAAGCTAATCTGTATTGACAGTGCCTCCCAGCGGTGTTATTGGTAACTACGTGCAACCCCATCAGCAAGAGTGCTCCACTATTTTTTGTGGACAGGTTGTTACTGAAAACGCTAAATGTAGTTATTCTCATCTTGCTGATGAAGAACTCTGAGCACATCCTCCACTTAGATGTAGACTCTTTCTAGCAAGAGTTATCACTAAATTCTCCTTCAGGTATTCCCTTACCAGATTTGCAGTTCCCTTTTCTTGTAAAGTAACATTAAAAATTTTCATTCTAAGCTTTGCTTTTACAAAGGGAATAGAGGCATTTCTGGACTTTGATAAAAAAACACTTATATAATGAAAGAAGATATCAAGTTAGCCTGACACAATCTACCTTTGATTCACATAAGCTGTGCTTTATCCCTTGTCTAACTTGTTCCATGGCATTAAATATTCTTTCGTCTGTACTTATTCTAATGTCTTGTCTACTGCTGGTATAAGAGAAATAAATATATTTGTGTCCTTATTTCATTTTTACTTCTTAAATAAAGGCACAGCCTTTCCTTCTCTTCAGACACACAATACCACCTGAATATTTCCTAAAGTTCTTGTTCCTGGATTTGTACTGCTGTAGGTGAAGTGAGGGTAGAGACTATCCTGTTTCCTCAGTTTCTGTAGGTAGGACTCTCAGTGTAGCTTCACCTCCCAAGTGACAATTTCTGCTTCCACAATCTCATTCTTAACAGCCATGCTGTCTCAAGATCCTAGTCTCTGCTGTAAATTTAGGCAAATTACTGATTTAATTTTATGTCCTTGAGTGGATAATCGCAAATCTTCATACCAGTCTAATTAACAGCTTCACTTGTTCTTTATGGTTTATACAGAACCATATTCATAAAAATATTCCCAGTAACATAACTTTCAAGACCAGACAGAACTGTTAATTCAACAATTTTTGTAATATTTTCAAAGATCTGTTGTCTTGCACCATGAACTCAAATCCTGCTTTTGTTTGCCCAAACTTATTATGTCGATATACAAATGCTTCAGTCATTCCTCACTAATCTATCCCACCCCCTGTCTGGGTTAGATTTAGCCCTTTGCTAACCTCCCTACTGTATGCACCAGAATTATGTCGTTCTGTGTCCCTTATCCATTTATCCTTCAACTTCTCATTTTTTTTTTACTGTAAAACTATTTCCAGCTATGTGATATTTCCCCTTTTAGTACTGTTTTAACCTGCTGATCATGTAAATTCAAAAATATATCTCATTTGTCTAAGCGCCAGTCCTATGACTCTTTAGCAGTCACACTACATCTTTACCCATCTATGCAACCAGGGCCAAATCTTCCCGTCACCAACTACATCCCTCGTCTCTGCATGGAAATTGTCACTGCAACAAGACACATCCTCACTTTGTGGATGAGGCCATACTCCATAACTCCTCCTTTCCCGCAGGTCACCACTCAACTGCAGCTGTTGCATCCAGTCATCTTTGCCTCTGCCACACACTGGATCAATTCTCCTGCTGTACCAGCCATCTTCATCTTCTCTTTTTTATGTATACATAAAGAAGGGAAAGAGGAAAAAGCTTGCCTCAACTCCAGCCAAATTCTTCTTGTTGTTATCTGTTTGCGAGCTAGTTTCCTTCTTGGATTTTGCTTATTATCTTGTTTTCCTCATTTTGACTTAGGAGTAAATTTTCCATTAGGTGTGACTAAATGGTGGCAGCCTTCCTTCACCACCTGCTGCAGGACCTCTGTCTTCTCAAACCTACAGTGTCACCCAAAGCACCACCACATGTAACTCCGGGTTACATCCAATAAACCACAGGCAGACAGATGCATTTGCTTACACCTCGTTACCACCAGGCACAAGCTCCTGAAAACAATATTGACTCTTATTTTCTTCTTCCCCCCCTTTCCTGGTTGCTAGAACAAGGCAAGTCAGCGTTGGCTTTGAATGGAAAGCTTCACAGACTGCTGCATGTGAAGCAGTCTGTGAGAGAATGTGTTCTCTGATAAAGCCCCCGATAAGATAGTGCAGCCTTAGCCTCAAAGGACCTTTCACATGTGTTTCTGTGTCTGCTCGCCTGGCAGGGACAACAAGCAAACCAGAATGACTGCCCCAGAAAACAGCCAGCGTCTAGGGGATAAACCCTTGAA
The DNA here is from genome assembly GCA_013397975.1 of Machaerirhynchus nigripectus. Lineage (NCBI taxonomy): Eukaryota > Metazoa > Chordata > Aves > Passeriformes > Dicruridae > Machaerirhynchus > Machaerirhynchus nigripectus. Next base: position 967,528 of record VZRQ01004165.1, on the reverse strand, counting down.
TTCTGAACATAATTTCAAACAAAACAAAATCAAATAACCAAACAAACCCCACAAACAAGCAAACAAAAAATCCCCAACAAAAAGAAAAAACTTTCATTTTTGTAAAAAACATATTTAGAAGAGGAGGCTACTTCTAAACTGATCATGACGAATAAATGGAAATAAGTTCTCAGAGGGAGACGTGGACTTTCAAATATCTGTCTTAGAAATTAAACTCAAAACACCTATAGAAGATTGTAACATTAACAAAAATAAAAGCCTGTTAGTTAACAATTTAAGAACAGCCCTGTAGAACTCATGCCTTGAAATCTGTCTATATAAACTGAAGCAACTGGGAATGCCTTTTCAAGCATTTTCAGTTAGCTGAAATATTGCCCATCTACACCACAAATCTTGGTTCTGACCTCTTCCTATTAAGAATTTTAATAGCTATTGTTCAACAAGGTAAGGGTGTTCCCTTCACTCATCGTTTCTCTTTCAAATTGGCAGCTCTGTCAAAGTTTACACCATCTGAGGGTATGCTGGGCTTGTCAGGCAGAAACCTTGGAAAGGAAGCTTCTAAGCAGGTCTGGTAAACACTTTGCTAATCCAGCATTTTAAGGAATTATTTCATACCTGTATAAAATTGCCACCCATGCTGCAGTGGTAATCCCCAGAGAATATTGCCTCTGTTTCGTGGTCCAAAGGCACCAAAATATTTGGCCGAAGCATTTAGCAAGCTCTTATACACTCCCAGTCGCGCCTGATAGTTCCAAGCATTGATGACAATTTTGTTGTCCTTTACTGGGAAATCCAGCGGGTTTTCAGGGGCCAGGTCCCACAGAGGGGGATAGGCATCTTCTCCAGTGACATCGTTTTCACTCCGTGCTGAGGCAGTCACAGGACTCAGGGTAGCAGTCACTACAAGAAGAGCGTGTATGCCAAAGCAGGGCCACATTGTGAAGGTTTGTGACCCAGGTGATTGTGGCTGCAGGGCTTTTATCGGGAAAGGTGAGGGTTGGGCAAAAAGGGTGACTCAGACGCAGTCTTTGTCTCCCTTCCCTCTTCCCAGCAGTGACCCTGATGGGGAGTTACCAGATTAGCAACTGTGAGCAATGCTCTGTCCTCTCTGTGGGATCTAGGGAGCACCAGAAGACATTTAAGAGTAGTCAGTCTAATCAGGAAATGCCCAAATCTGTGCCCATGACATATACACACACTTCTAAATGGTTGAGGTGCTACAGTCCTGACTGTACAGTTGCGCTATCAAACTTTCTGTGTCCGTGTTTCTTACTTGCTGTCAGCTTCCCTTTCCCAGCCCAGTTCCTTTGGGTAAAGAAGGGACAGCAATGCCACAGATCCCACCTCAACACACACACAGTCAGGGTTAGGCTATGGCTGAGGTATTCTGCGGGCTCCAGGCACCGGCCAAAAAGCAGCAGTGACATACTTCCGGCGCTGCCATTGTCACCTTTGTCTTTTGGCCTCGGGACAACTGCCTGCAGCCTTCAGGTCATAAGAGTGTTGGAAGCAGCCAGATCAGCCCGTCTTTAGGCCATGTAGCACCTGGCTAGCTGTACTTTTGGTACTGGTTTGTCTTGAATGGAAATGGTCATCATTATAAAGTCCTAAGGTCTCCTATTAAACCTCCACAATCCTGTAGACTCCAAAGGGAACACAAAGACCATGCCTCCAGTGACAAATTTGGTGTCCAAGTTATAGTATAACAAAAGTGAAACTGTCCAGCTGCCTTCATCTCACGTACTTCTAGGAATTCTAAGACTTTATAATCTTCAGCTGCTTTTTCTCAGATAAGCAATGGTTGCAAAAGAACACTCATCAAACAAACACGTGGTTTGTTATCTCTGTAGTCTTTTGTTTGCATGAGAAAAACTGCAAATGTCACTTTTCTTTGAAGTAATTATGTGAGTTTCAGTTGGGCTTTGTGTGCCTAAAGTACCTTAAATCGTGGGTGGGAGCAAGTCAAAACTGGCTGCAAACTTCTGATAGTAAATTCAAAAGAAATATATCACTTTGATTCAAAATTTTTCCATTTACTCTATATTTATTAAGGAAATTTTCTAGTAAATAGAATTTTTCCATGATCACGTATAATTTTTTGGTATTATGAGTGATTTCTCTTAAGGTACTTAGGGTAAAGAGAGTTTTAAACATCTTCATTTTTTTTTGTAGAGATACCGTGTATTTACATCCTCATGGCAGATTACCTGGTAGTAAACTACTGGTTCCATGTTTGTGTGGAACTTTATTGTGCATTAAAAACTATTCTCCTGCTCTCCCATCTAGAAAGGCAAATCCTACTAACACTGATCTGGGCAGGCATGAAAATATTAATCACTGGTGTAAATCAAAAAACATACTTTCTCAAATGACTTACAATACAGAATTGAGATAAATTAATGACATAATACTTGCCTTAAATCAGTTTTTGAGCTATTTGATAGAAAGAAATTTGTGTTATACACTAAATGGCAAATAACAAAACAAGAACTCATCTACTTAGACCACTTAGTTCCTTCAGTTTTAGAAGTTTCAGCCTCTTGCCTTATTATAGTAATAAAAGAACTTCAAAAACCCAATTAATATTTAAAGAGTCAACAGTATATTTTTATTAATAATAAAAAATTCTTCCTGAAAAATATTGCAATCGATTTTATAGATCTTACTACATTTTTGCCCTGTGGGTGCAAACAAGTTGCTGAAATTTCTGTAAGGTTTTAAGAACAACAGTTTTCCTTTGAGAAATATCTGAGCTGGCATTTCCAGTTTGGAATCCCGTCCGTCTGGTTTTGCTGTCCTGAGGGGGGAGAGGGGAGGATACATGTGATGTCAGCTGGGCTTGAGTGGTGTTGGTGTTGGGTGTTGAGTCATAGAACCCCTCCAGGGATGCCAGCATTTTAAGCAAGGGGAAGATTAAGGAAGACTATTAGTAACGTCAACACCACTGTTCACTCTGTTAGCAAGTACCCTACCAGTTACTCACTAAGGATGTGCTCCTATGGACATGGCAGCAGAATCACGTGCTGGAAAAGACTGTGGAATATGATAGGTGGTAACTTCAGGCGTGATGTGTAGTTGTTGTCAAGTTTCAAGGGAGAACGCTGTAGTTTTGTGGTGGGCTACTGATTGTAGTTGAAGATAAATGCAGGAAAGCTGATAAGCATCAATTTGATTAGCTGAGGTGACTGTAAGAAGAAATGGCAGCCCTAAGTCCCCAGCTATCAAAACATAAAGCTGCTTTGTCCTGATGGGATACACTGAGGAAGGAGCCGGAAAGCCAGTAAGGAAGGGGCATCAGTACTCCCAGTGGAATTAATTCAGAACTGACAGAGTTTTGCAGATGAGAAACCAACACCACTGTTGGGGATGTCACTATCCTTCAGTCACATAAAATAACACTGAAAGATAGGGTTCGCCCACTTCATTTTAGGGTAACAGTCCTGAGAGGAAGAACAACGAGTTTTCATTTAGATGGGATATTGGTATGAGGCTCCCTATCACATGGCACCTTTTTTCATGCCCTGACACATCCACCAGTAGTTGTGGGTGCCCCTTGACTGTGATCTTTCAGGGATCCTGTGTGTTTCAGGGAAAAAAGACTACACTGTAGCTAAAACTATTCTTCATGTATTTCACTGGATAAACTTAAAGTAGCGTATATATTTAGGTTTCTTACTAATCTCTGTCATTACTGTCCACAGCTATTTTATTGAGCAGACATTCTATTTCTTTTTGTCACAGACTTTTCATATTTGGCAGGGAGGATCTCTCCAGCTTCAGTATTCTCCACCAAAACCCCTTAAGAGGGCTATAAAAGGGTTTATAAATTGCTACTGGTGTTGCCATGAGTAAAGGTCATCAGGCAAACCCTGTGGTCACTTGAGTGACCCAGCCACTAATGCAGCAAGATACGTTGTGGTAGGAGCATCAGCCATCTGAGGGGAAATTGTACTCTGTGTGTAGTGGATCTAGCAGGAGGTGCTGCATCATCATATCCTGGCTCCTTCATACATCCTTGGACCTAACATTTCTCCTTCTTCGGAAAACATCATTCTTGTGTTGTCTATTAATCCCATTCTCCCCTCCAAAAAAGCCTTCCTGTGTTCCCTGATGATCTTGCCTCACCGAAAAGAGTAACCTGTGCTGCAGATCCTGACAATTCAGACTATAAATTGTGCTGATTAATCCTGTTGGTGAAGGATGCTTATAATAATATATTCACTTTGTCTCTCTCTTCTTTTTTTTTTAGTGGAAACCATCTACTGAACAGGGCATACAGAGTAGAACCAAAAAAATACCCCAAACAAACAAAGAAACAAACAAAAACAAACAAACCAGCCCAACCCAAGCCTGGTAATGAACAATGTTCCAAATCTAATCCAATCACACCTATTTTAGGAAATACCAGATTCATGTCTGTGGTGGGATTTTACCGTATGTTGGTTTTGTTTCCCAGATGAAGCAGTATTCTTTCCATGAGGCTGGCTGGGTGGAAGTCTGGCTGGACAAATGGCTACAAAGGCAAGTGTAAATCCAACATTTCCAGAGTTCCAGTTCATAATAGTAAAAGAAGATTAATTACCAGCAAGATACAAATATGGATTGAGGAGCAAGCTACACACAAGATGTGTGATGGGTACCTGGTGCTGTCCTAGGTGTACTTCCCAAATCACAGTGCTCCACAGGAGTCAAGACCATACTCAAATTTCCTGAACAGGCTTGCTTGCAGGACCAATGTTAAGATGTGCATTTATATATATATCTCTATATACACACACACACACATATGAAAGTAATCAACCAGCCAATAAAAAAAATCCTTATCAGACCCAAATCAGGAAAATTTGAATTAACCTTTAATTTTCATTTTTATAATGGTATTATGGAAATATATTTACCTTAGAGGTTTGTTCAGATGATACCATAACCTTTATATCTTTTTGTTATCTTTAATTTTGAAGGTGAAGCTGAAGCTGATCACAGAGTCAGGTACCTGTAGAATTTAACACCCACAGATCTAAGGTCTTCAACCTCACTTCTTCAACATCTACANAGAGTCAGGTACCTGTAGAATTTACAGGAACAGAATTTACATTAACACCTACAGATCTAAGGTCTTCAGCCTCACCTCTTCAACATCTACCATAAAAGACTTCAGCCTTATTTTCATAATGTGATGGAATTCATTCCGTTGAGTCAGACCACAAAAAACCTCCACTCACTGAAACACGTATTTGAAAAGCTGATATAACCAAAATAGAGAGATATATTCCTGAGAGTATCTGAGTTGTAAACATCTGTCTAATGGAGGAAGATGATAGTAAATTTTTAATATAATATGTCTATTTTTTCTCAGAAATTGTTACTCAAATACAGCTCTAAGACTGCTTATGAAGCCAAGGAAGTATTTTGGATGTTTGTTTATACATCACCAGGGAAGGAGTAAACTGCAGCAAAAATTAGTAGAATCATGTTGTGAGTTGGGTTTATTTTTCAATATGTCATTAATTATGCATTCATTTATAACACAAATAAACTGAATCTTCACTTATATTTTTAGCATGACATTTTAATTAGATGAAAATGAGAATAAGTGGGGATAACTAATTAGAAAAAATCAGCATAATGGAAAAGATTCATTAAAAGAAAGGCACAAATATCCAAAACTGTAAATCTGTAGCTAGATGCTAGTGCCCAGACTTACTGATGTGAAGTATGCAAAATTACTGCATCGATTAGAAACTTGGACCAAAACAGATTTTTTTTTGCCATTTGGAAGGAGTAAACAATTAATTCAGGAATTAAAATCAGCTCTTGAAACTCAGAGACTGCAGAGAAAATTTTCAGAAGACTGTGAACCATCTTCTTCCAGCTGCAGCCATTTTCCTTAGACTGAAAAATAAAAAGGAGGGGGAAGGGAGAAGCTTTCTTGCAAGACAGAAAAGGATGGCTAGCAAAAATATTGCTCAAAGACATAAATCAGTCTTCATTGTGTAAGCAGGAAAAATAAATTTTTGTACAAGACAACTGGAAAGAAATGTTGCAAAATAAAACACGGGGTATAAATTACCCTCGCATTTCTTGCCTAATTTTGCTTCTGTCATGGGAAAGAATAACACTCTTGTTGTTTCTAATTGATATTCTGTGTTGGTATACAACACAGTATTTTGGTTCTGCTGTTTCATTTGCAATGAGAGAGGAAATAAGGGTGATTTTCAAGGAAAACAGATTTCAGTCTTGGTTAGAGAAATCTGAATAACTCACGAAAAACAAATTCCAAACCTATTTGATTAAACTGAAATGTATATTCAACATATAATTCCTAAAACAAATCAGTAGTTTTTGAAACATAATTATGGTACTGTAAACTTAGGTAAGGTGTGGAAGGAGCAAACATGTGCATGGATAGGTATTAAAAACCAGAAGTGACTGGGTATTCACAGATGCTTGCACAACAAAGCTAACATTGAAATGAGATCTGATGACAGTATATGGAGAGTTGTCACATCAAGTTGAGAGATGACAGAAAACAAACGTTTTTTCAAACAGAACATTTTCTCTGGAAAATATGATAAACATTTTCATTGTCCAGTTTTTCATGCTTTTCTTGCCCTTAACTTTTATTTCCTTTCAGACCACACCCCCAGCTCCAATGCCTGGGTGCTCCTGAGGACTCTGCTTTTGAGATTTCTCACATTACATGAATTCATACACGTCAATGTAAATCCTATAATGCAAGTGTCCAGTGTATAATGACTCATGTGAAATACATTTCCTGTATCTGACAGCCACCTGATGATCTTATACAGCAAACATAAATATGACTAAGTGTCACAAAGGCCACCAAGTTTGGGACCATAAAAAAATCCCTGAGGCATGCATCTGGGCAGCTATTTCAGGATAGGGATTTCTAATTGATTGTCCCAAGTTATCAAAAAATTAGGCCTTGGATTATCAAAAGGATGCAAGTGAAACACATGTTTAGTTTTAAATAGGTTTGAAAGGAATTCATTTAGCCTCCAGGTGTTCTGATCAAACAGGAACTTCTGAGGGTTCTTACTGATTCCACTAGAAAAAATGTCCAGCTTCCCAAATATTCCTGGTCTGCTCCAAAGTGCCATTTCCTCAAATGAGTGTGTCACATGACCTTACTTCTCTTAGGTCATATTTAATTGTCCCATTTAATTCTCATCAAAAAGACAAGGATAGTTTTGTTGATAGAAAGGTATGCCTCCCTCAGCCTCCCATCTGGCTGTCTGTCCTGCTCCCCTGCTGTTTTCCAGTACAACCTGTCTTTGTCTCTTTCTGGCCTGCACCATCACTTGGGTCATGCTCTGTGGTCTTTGCAGGGAGCCACAATATGATCCTTAATTACAGGGGAAGGCATACCATGGGAAGCCATCCAGCAGAAGAGCCTGGGGATATGTGATCTGCCTTTTTTCTGCTGTTTGGGTGGTGAAGGGAGGTGCTGTGCTCCCTAGGAACCAAGGTTGCCTTTTCCCGAGTGATGAGACCTGTTGGAGATGCTCAGGAGTGTCATTGACACAGATACAAGAAAGTCTTACACTGTAGCCTAGATTTAAATTAAAGACCAGGGGTAGGTTTTTTTCTCCTTTTTTTCCCTATTTTTGCATTAGCATAGATAGACCTCTCTGCTGGCCATTCTACACATACAAACACAGCACACGGTTAAGCAAAACCAATCTTAAAATCTTGAAATCTTAAGCTTTTAAGAAGGAGAAGACAACCCTCCTCCAGAACAGTGAACATAAGCAGACACACTTTGTAGAAGGCAGGTTTCTGAACTCTGTGATGTCCTCCCAGATTTCTATTGCATTTCCTTCAAAGTAATTTAATTTAAAATACTTAGCCTTGGAGACTGAAGATTTGGATTCCTGTTCTGATTCTCTTTCTTTGAACAAGTACTTAAAAAAATAAAGCATTATAATTTATTTTGTCAAATCAGAGTGAGTACAGCAGGCTCTGATCCTGGGCTTTTACCATGCTTACGCTAAAATCACACACCAAAATTCTTAGGCTTAGTCTTACCTGCAAAAATACTTGCAAGAAAATAAATAATATTCTTGTTCCACTCCTGTGAATGCTAACAGCATGGATATAACACAGCTTTTTCCTTTTTTTTTTTTCTTCCTTGGAGTCTAGAGGCCAACAGCTGGAAAAAAGGAATTTACCTCACCTTTTCCTTTGGAGTCAACACTGGTGCCAGCTAATCTGAATAAGTGAGGGTGGTGAAACTGCAGGCTCCTGTAGGTTTGTAGATGAACACTAGATGATGCTATATAACTTTTCAATTTCCCTATTACTTACACATGAAATAAAAATTAAATAAAATCAGAAGACTGGACTAGAACATGTTTTTAATATGCTGGCAAGTATGCACATACACCAAATGGTAGTACTGAAGTAAAAAATCTACATTTCTCTCCCAGTCAGCTGTCTCCGTCTCAACTGACAGATGCAAAGAGAGGGTACATCTGATTTTAGGGCTCCTTGCACCAGACACTGAGGCAATGTGCTACAGAATGATTTTAAACAAATGTTTAATTACAACAACACTTTCCAAATGCTTTGCCAAAAAAATTGGCAAAAATGCTTTTCCCAGCAGTTTTTACTCTGGACCAGGTATCAACTCTTTTGCTGCAGTAGGGATAATGCCTTAAACTGGCATAAACATCACATGCTGTACTTGGACTAAGTTAGCTTGGTTTTGGTCCAGATTAAACTTGTGCTACCAAGTAGTGTGGTAGGGTACAGAAAAGGGTTTTGGCTCAGAGAAAAGGCTTTGGAGTCATTCTGACTTCTGTTTTTCCTGTAAGAAATATCAGTTCCTCTGATCTCAATGACCCTTGTATGTATGGTCATTGTATGTATGATGTCCTTATGACACAGTTCAAACACTAACCAAGAGGCGATTCCATGTCTCAGGGTAGATATAGTTACAGACAGAAACAAGTCCCTGTTCAGATATGGTGAGTCTTTCATAATTTGCAGAAATACTGGAGAGGAGAATCTCAGATGTTGCTGTCGGGAAGTGGACTAGCAGCTGCTCTTGCCCCAGGGAGGTATTGATCTGTGCAGTTTCCAGAACTCCTTGGTCAGGGGACAGTGGCCATGCACCAGTGAGCTCACCAGGCAGCCATGGAAATAACTGTGCTGTGCTCATTTCAGTGCAGGTCACCATTACCTCAGTGCCTTGAATCAGACTGTTTGAAAGGGTAGTTGATGGGAGCATGTGGGCTTGAGTTACACTTTAAACCTTCTTGAGGAAATAGTTTGATCCTTTGCTAAAGCTTTGATAGTAATTACAGGATGCACTCAGATTCCCAATGGCTCCCAAAACATCCTGCAATGAGAGTGAGTGTCACCATAGCAGTCATTGAAAAAGATACCTATTCTTTAAAGAGAGCTCAAGAAAACTTTTCTCATGTGTCTTTTTCTGTGTTTTAATGGTAGTGAAGCCTTCAGAACTAGAGTTTTTGGTATTCAAGCTATTAAAAGTATGGTAAACAAAATGAAAGCTGAAATTTTGCTACAACTCAGTTAAGCATCTTTCAAATTATGATGGATTAATGGAAAGTACATGGAAATGAAAAGTGGGTAAAAATGTTTTAGGATTTTTTCCTTAAAAAAATTAACCCAGTCATCTTTGAGAGAAAGGACTTAACCTCCCTGAGTTAGTCTGTTACTCATATCTCATTCCAGAACTAGATCTGAAGGGTAGGAGAGGACGACATGGCAGCAAATATTATCATGACTTTAGAAGACTGTAACTGGAAGTCACAAGGTACATGGCCAGCATCAAACAGGAGATGGGATGCATTGCTTGGCTCTGTGCCTGAGCATCAGCAGCTCCAACTCAGCAGAGAGAGCCTTCCTTTCCAGTAATTACGGATTTCCTCTAGAAAGAAAGGCTTCATTATAAAATTGGGAACATCTACTTCGCTGCATTAAATTTTTTTTCCTTATATTTTGTAAGTAATGCAAAAATTTTATAAATGCAAAGACAATTGATGTTTTAATAAAATCCATTAGTATAATTCATTATTATGATTCACAGAAGTTCTCAGGTTATATGAAGTATTTTAAGTGAACAGAACATTGTTTTTTCTAGTCATGGCAGAAATAATCAGTGATTTGAAAATATATGTTTACTTTATAGCAGTTGGTTTAGTAAAGCTTCTATATTAAATCTGTCAGTTCTCAAATCAGTGTGAAGAATCCTGTTCCAGTTTAAAGGAGACAATGAGCAAAATGCCCAAGGAACCCTAACATTTGGGGATGGTCATTTTGATGACAACGTGAAATTAGCTATTGACCTTACTGGAGCCAAGATTTAGTCCCAGAAGATTTAAAGGAATATCTCTTTATAGCAAGGATTAGCTTCCTACACATGATTCTTCTACAAATAGAAGACAACTTGGATTGTGGGAAAAGAGGCCGAGGTTGGAAAGAGTGGATCACAGCTCTTTTGAGTAAGTATGGCTACATGACAGGGTAAGTTTATGTGCCTTCCTTGGACTTCCTCCCTCAATAATGAATGAAACGTGGGGCATCCTGTCCTGTATATAGGTCTCATTAATAACTGATTAACTAGGCCAAACAGAAGCACTTGGATTTAGTGCTGACTTTGCTGGGACAGATACCAAGTTAACCTCACATTCAGACTCAGAGGGAGCAGAAAGACTCACTCTGCAGCAACCTTTTCAACACAAAGGCATTACCTTAAGCTTAAGGATCAATTATGCTTCAATAATGGTCTCTGGCACCTCAGATCAATAAAGGATTATCTCAGATCTGTCCTGCAACATCCTGATTCTCTGTGGGCAGCAGCATCAGCTATCCAGGGTTTACATATTGCTATGGCAATGTGACCCAAAGCCTTACTGCAGGACTTCAGTGTCACTGGCCCCATCCTTACTCCACAAAGCTTGATTGTTGTTTTGCTCTAAATAGAATTACTCCAGTAATCATTCCAGTGCTGTGCTGAAAATCATTACTCCATGGGGACTCCAAACAAGATCAGGCTACCAGCACTTTGTCTCTGCCGTGCTTTCCATGAGATGCAAGGAGTGCAGGAGGGGGTTAGGGCGGAGGAGCCCAGCATCTCCCCAGAGGGAAGCCCTGCAGGGTTAGGGACTCTCCTCTGTCCGTTTCCCAACAGTCTGACACTACAACACACCAATACTGATTTCCCAGGCTCCTCCTTGGAAATACTCCTTCCTTGCCTCCACCTCCTCTCCCTCCCCTGCACCAGCTCCATGGAATTGAAGAGGGGCTGCTTGATGGGGTGACTGCAGGTAAAGTCGCCATAGCAACAGGGACTCTGGCCTCATTCGCACAGCGAGCGGCTCTCCCGCAGCCCGGAGAGAGCACAGAAGCTGCTGTAGGTGCAGTCACGGCTGATGGACACCGTCCGTCATTTGAAACCATCTAAAGCAATGTCAGAGTACACAAGGGAGGAGATTTGGGGAAAATAATATTCTCTCTTGCTCTTTAAGTCTGAATCAAAATTCGGTCCCTCAGTCAAAAGCCTTGCAACAAACCTGTCATGTGTACTTCTCAATACACCTACAGAGCTTTTTCTGTGCACGTGCACCAGCTGGAAAACCTGATATCCTGATTTTATTGTTTTGATGTGTGCCAGAGTCCTCTAATTTCTCCAAAAGTACTCGGGCATTATGTAAGAAGCTGGGATATGATCCAGGATGTAGATAACAACATAACAGGCCTGATGAAAAGCCCAGCAAATTGTTGAACAAAGGATCTGATTCACTGCTGATTTATTAATTTGCAGCTTGTCTAAATGCAGTGATTTTTCCATAGGATTTGTAAGTGTAAATTAACAAATAAAATGTCCAGTCATCATACACAAAATCCATTAAGACACAGAAATGAAAAAACCTATTTTTGGAATTACTTATGTTGAGGTCTCACAAGTGTTTAGGAGAAAAAAGGAACAGAGATAAATTTGACAATATTTTCGAGTTCCTAGTCCAAGAGTTATCTCTGAAAATTGAATTAAGCTCACAAATGGTACGTACAAAATCCACTGATCCTGAAATGCAAGTTCTAGTGAAAAATTAACAGAGAAACTAAAGACAAAATAAAAAGAGAGATTATCCATGAGAAGAGGACAAAAAGGCAGAGAACAATTCAGGAGGTATCACAGGTGGAAAAGCAACTAATTATCTAACATCAGATCTTGGAAAATCTAGGTTGAATTTTGCATCTAGAAGCTTATGTAAATGGTAATGTGATGCCACCTGGAAGTCAGAGAAGGAAGATACAGTCCCAGCCTAAACAATTATACACATCCATAAGTTATCAAAACAAGCATCCCGAATTAACAGGGAGGAAATAAAAATTTAATTAACATTAAATGAGGAATAAATAAAAACATGAAACGTTCTCAAGCCTCTCAGCTAACAAAATGCAGACTGTTTATTCACCTGTTTCCTCACTTCTTCCCTGCCTTTCCAAGATAAGTGCCTAAGTCCCCTAGCATTCAAAGGGAATTGGGCATTCTAGTGCCACAGATAAATGAAGAAAAATCACCTACTGTGGAGACCCCTGAAAAGTACTGCGTTTTGTTAGTCACCAGATGTATGAGACTGGGATGACGCTGCTTCTCCCAGACTCTCTTTAGGCACAGAGGAAGGTGTCTGTAAACCCCCTAGGATGCTAGAACCACTGTTTTCACTTGCTTTAAGCTGTCGTGGAGCACCATGGGGTAAGAAGCTCTGCAATCTGCTCAAGAAAGTCACAATGAGGACTTGAAAGATTAAGATAGAAAATAAGACATTAATCTTGGTTGTGGGCCACCTCTTGGTGTGATGCACAGGTTGTGGCACAGCCTCCCTGTCCAGAGGAAGCAGGCAGACCCCGGAGTACAGACTGTTCATGACCAACTTCTTTTAAGACCATCCATTTTAACTCTGAGATCACCTGCAATAAAAATACTTTATATTTGAAATCTCTCCCTGGAAAAGGCTGTTTGAATGTACTGGTACTGTGTTAGTGTCCAAAGGAATATTTTTTACCTTCAGCAGCCAGTGAGTATGCTATATAAAATGCAATGAGACAGGGTACAAGACTGATTAATCTAGAGGAATTCCATTGTTTGGCTTTCATTCCCACATTTTTAGCTATAAAGTTTTCTCTATTGTTTCTCTACCATTAGTCTCATTAAGTGATCAATGAGGTTTAGATACTGATGCAATATATAGACTATGCAGATATATGCATGCATGACGGGATTTATGCAAGTTTGGTGTAATCTTATCCTCTGAGGAGAGTATGAGAAAGCAGAGACAGCAAACACAGCAATACAGAGATCTTTTTCAGTGTCTTAAGTTCAAAATTTATATATTTTTTTTTTAAATCATTCTAGTAACATAAGGTATAGCAATTCCAGGAGAGACAGAGAGAGACTGATAGAAAGATTTTACCATTAGAAATGCTTGAGCAGCACTGGCCCGTTTCAAGGCATGTTCATTTCTGTCATTATCTCTGAACAATAAGAACAATTGAGTGCTGTAGGAATAAAAACCAGGATTATGAAACTTCCTGAAGCCTTTGGAAAGGCTGAATGAAATTTGTGATAGCAAAATTAGAACAAAGCCTTTATTTTAAAAGAATTTAGTTATTTAAAGCAACAGACTTAATTTTACCTAGTTTTATTCTCAACTGGTGGAGCCGAAGATCCCTCTAATTTTCACTACAATTTCAATTTTTTGTGCCTTCTTACAATCTTGTGAGTCTGAGAATCCAGTGAGGTGTTTGAACCCGAGGGTTAAACCAAGAAAGGTATGACACTGCATGAGATCCAGGCTCCCCGAAGTGGGATATAGGCAATCCCTTAGATAGGAAAGCTGAAGCTGCTTCCTTTACATAGCAGCAAAAGGCAACATGACCTACTTCTCCCATTGGGATGAATTGCCAAGGAGGGTGCAGATGGCACTGCTGTACCTTTGGTGGGGCATCCTGTCCCCTTGGTAGATAGGGTCTGTTGATGAACAGAAGGTGCAGCCTCAATGTGCCATGCTATAGCTGTCTCTGGCTGAGAAGCAGCTGTTAAGGAGGAGGAAAAAGGAGGTAAAAAATGGCAATCAGACCACCATGATTTTATATAATGATCTGGCTAAACATTTATGCCAAGCTATGCTTTTTTTAACAAATTACTTGGTGCCATTATTTCTGTTCTATTAAGTTGTAGGAACTTAAAATATTTGGGGTTTAGCTTTGTTCTTTCAGCCAAGTATTATTCCTACCTAACATCAAGGTTTCTTCTTTTCGAAATACAATTTGGAGTTGTACCATTTTGCTATGCAATACATCTGGAAAGCTTTTCCATTTCCAAGTAAATAAGAAAATAGAACTCTTGTAATGTGCTCATTGTTTACTCTCAAATTACCTCTTGGGGTGCTTAGTCAACATATTAGAAACTGGTGAATTAAAGTCTCAAACTTACATTTTTTTTTTACAGTCAGAGAAAACGGGCCCTGGACTGGGGTATAATTGGTTGTGTCCAGCACGTCCTCCTGGGCAGGGAGATAAACTGCAGCCTCTGCCAGCTGGAGCATTGCCAGTACCATGAATTAGCACAGCATGCTCCAGAAGCTTCTCTTTCTGCACCGGCATAACCCAGCATATTCCCAAGAGGGCAGAGGAGGTGAGTAAGCAAGTGGTGAAAGTACAGCAATTGCGAGCCACCCAGGCATTCTCCTGGAAAAGCATCCTCTCCAAGCCGCTTCTGAGACCTGTTAGTAAAGTATTCTCTACTGAAATCTAAGAGGTCATGCTTCGGTCACACTTTTAGAATGTTATGTAAAGGGATTCTCTTCTTAACTTAGGAAAAGAAACTTATATGACAAACTGAAACTCTGCTTGGATGAGAAACTCTTCCTCTCCTTTCTGTTCCCCTACTTTCATCTCTTGCATAACTGCATACGACTTAATGCAGTTGTAGGCTGAACACAAAAATGTGTCTCTACATGGGCAAGCAATAATGGGGACTAGAAAACAAGGTATTCACAGCTCTAATTTGAGTCAAAACACCTTTAGCTGTTGAAGGCAAAAAAGTGATGAAAAAGTCATAGGTATGCTCTACCAGGGTGCAGCAGGTTGCCAATGTTCTGCATGAAAATAAATCTAAGGTGGACGAATGAAATAGAAATGAAGAAAAAAAAAAAGGTGGAAAAAAGAGAGGGGCTAAGCTAGAGGGTGATATGAACAGGATAAAAATTGCCATACAGAGCCAGATCAAAGATTTTTTAGCTTACTGATAGGTGTCTGATTGTGGTCAATAGTAGATGATGGAAGAGAATGCAAAAACACATACTAATACCTCTCCCAGACCATCTCCCAGATCAAAAAATAGTCAGAGGAGAGGTGGGTTTTGAGCACGTTTGCCCTTTTTTGTCTCCAACTGATTCTTCTCCCATTACTTTCTTCAATCACTTTTTAAACTCACATAGACCCTTATTATTTACAACACTCGGTGTCAGGGAGTTGAATAGCTTAACCACAAGGAATGCTTTCTAGGTTTTTGGAATCCACCACCTGCTTGTTTCTTTCCTTCATGTTTACATCTCTGCACTGTTTGTGTGGGAAGAGACTGTGAGTAACAGTGAACCTTTTGCACTTGCTCACCTTCCTTACTAACAATTGTAGGGGCTTGCCTGACATTCTTCTCGGTCACCCTGTTTCCTGTCTGAAGACTCCTACCATACCTCATCATTCCTTAAGCAGACACTTCAGGCCCTGGCCACCCTTCTCTGAACCTTACCCCTTTCCACCATGCCTGGCTTCAGATGGGGAATCAGAACTGCTCTCGGTAATCAAAATATCTCTGCACCATGGAATTATACGGGACCAGTAATTATATTTTCTGGTTTGTTCTCTACTTCTCACTAAATAATTTCTAGTATTTTATTTCCATTGTTTTCCCTGACATTTGAGCCAGTGTATTTATACAACTGTTCTGCACGTCAGTGTTTCTTTTCTGAATGACAAGAGTCAGGTGAAAGCCCCTCATTTTCTGTGTGAAGTTAAGACCTTTCTTTCTGTGTATTATTTCCATCTACAGGTTTTTAGAGACTCTACAACAAAACCTGCTCATAAATGGAATTTTTACTGTATTAACTCGTATATATGGGTCTCCTTGTACTGTACGTATTCAAAGGTACATATAATTACTGTATCTTTTATATCATGACCAGTTAGTAATAGAAAATGCCCACAAAGATCTGGCAGAAAATTTCCTAATGGAAATGCAGCTTATATTAGAAAAAGAGTACTTTAACTTGTGTAGATTACACCCATTTCTCCCAGAAAAGTAAATTATATGAGTAAAATATTTTTGTGCCCATGTCAATTTTTATAACTCTATCAGCACTTAAGTTTAGCCAGAATGGAAATTTTGAGAATAAAGTCAACCATCCCAAAGCACACTGAGAGACTGGCAATTTTTACTGCCATAAAATTGATCTTTACTATCAGACATATGGCCTGACAATGTAGGTGAAGATAATCTGATCACCTGGTTTTCATTTGGACACTAGTACGAGAAAATAAGAACCTGTATCTTTCCAAAAGCATGATAAAACTTGTTGTAGGTGGTATAAGATGACATCAGATCCCATAATTGTTTTCTGCAGAAAGTTCATCCAGGCAACTCACCCACCAAGGGAGCAGAAAGGATGGTAAATAATGTCCAGTGCTTAAAAGTAGGGACTGTTGTGCTTGTCCATCTGAATGCTACTGTGTAAACAAAATGTTATGTTGTTGTGATGACCCTAATACCTCTATTTTGTATGCTCAATGAGATCAGGACCTGGATGTTCTAGCAGAATCTATCTAGGGCTTTCATAGGAAATTTTCTCAACTCCGTCTCCAGAAATATTTTATACTTTCGTTCCTCATGTTTTCAACCAATTATTCTGTTTACTTGGTATGATTGCAGTTGTTTTTTATGAGTTTCAAAGTCCTAAAAAAAAAAATCATTAAATATTAATAATTTTAAAAGTAGCTTGTCATCATCACAGTGATTTTCTTATTCAGCATTAATGTTCCATTTCCTATTTTCTGATTGTCCTCATCACATCTATATATATCCCTTTCATGCAGTCCCTGGGCTCGAGTCTGGAGGACATGCACCTGTATGGGGGGAGTACCTTTCTGCCTGCCAGGACACGCTGGTTTAGCTGTGTTTAGTCCTGCTCGGCATAGCAGGAGAGGTGGAGACGACCGTGGGGGGAGGGGGTGTAGCTGGAAAGGGGGCAGCTGGTCTCCCCTGATCTTGCCCTCCCCCAAGGACTGCACAAGAACGTCAGAGATAAGTAATATATGTACATCCAATGTACAAGCCCATGCATATATATGCATATTTATAGGTGTGCTTGCACCTGTGTGCACACACATTTATGTATTTGGGGGTATGCACAGTGCATATGAAGACATACAGTTTGTACATAGACGTTTGCGTGTATGTATATGCTGGTATACCTACGGGCACGAAACCATCACTTAGTTGTCCTTCGGGAGGAGTTTCCAGCCCGGAAACCCAGTCTCCCCAGGCTGGATGGAAGTGCCCCCCGCCCCTCCCGCCGCGAAAGGCGCTGCCGGGGCTGAGGCAGAGCCCAGGAGCTCCCCTGGACCCGTCAGCTCCTCCAGGAGGAGGGAGAGGGACCTCAAATGGAACACTGCTCCCCTTGAGACTATTCCTGCTGGGTGTTCACACAGACACAGGTGGGTCCGGGACACTCCCACACACAGCCATCACATGGCAAGGGTCCCTCCTCGGTGGGAAGGGAGGGGAAAGAAAGCAAGCCTTTCCCCCGTTTTCCTTTGTTTGTAATTGGGAAAGACTTCAAGCGCAAAGTCTTAAGAGCCTTCTGAGGTGCTTCAGAGCAAAGGTAAATTCACAGAGAGGTAAAACAGATTTGCCCCCACACGAGTAAGGAAAGGGTCAGTGGCCCGTTAGTCCCTGCGTTGAGGCGGGTGAATAACCCTAGGGAATGATCTCCACCAGCCCAGAGACGGGGCTGCCTTTGTCTCTACCCCTCCCGGCGGCAGCGGTCTCTTGCCGAAGGGGCGCGGGCGAGGGCGGCGAACAAAGGAAAGAAAGCCCTGTCACCGCAGCCCTGCCCGTACAGAAGGTGCCCGGCACCCCTGCCCGGCCCGAGCAGGCTCCCCTGAAGGGGACGCTAAATAATTGATCAGAATCGATTGCCTGGATGCACTGGGAAGTGAACGCGGGCGCATCCTTTCTTGCAGCCTGCTCCTTCCCCCATTTGCGCTGTAATCCTATTCCACCATGTGCAGATAGATGAAGGGACGTAATTCAGCCTTCAGGCCTGGGCGGGGTTCTCGCCGTTTAATCTTTTCCTTTCTCTTCCCTTCGCTGCTTTCTTCCCTCCCCCCCACCCTTTCCGTCTCCCAGGCCCAGTGAGGTCAGCTCATGAATATTGCTTCATTTTCCTGAGAGGCTCTGGCAGCGGCGGGTACCTCGTGTGCGGTGCCCGNCCCCCAAAAAGGAAATGTAACTCCAGATCCAGATGCAACAAACCCGCCAGGTATGAGGGGGGATCTTCGAAAATCCCCTTCTCTCCTTTAAACCAGGACAAAAGGCAGAAGCGCTCCCAAATCTTAAGCCGCGTTTGTGAATTCTTGGAGGGGCAGAGGCGGGCGCCCGGTGGGGAGACAGGGCC
>VZRQ01004165.1:932722-945916 GCA_013397975.1 Machaerirhynchus nigripectus | reverse complement strand
CGGGGGGGATCTTCCCGGCCTCCCTCTCTCTCGGCAGGATCGCTGGAGGCAGCGTTAAGATGGCTCTGTCGTGGGGCGTGCGGGCAGTGCCGCTTCCCTGCTTCGTTGCGGTGCTTATAATGAGCTGGGTTGTAGTTACTTGCCGTCCCTGTGGGGCGGAGCTCCATTTTGGCTGCCTTCCCCTATACGTGCTGACATTTGTGCTTTTTACCCACCTGTTGCATCCCTGTCCCCTTCTTGACCCGGTGCCAGAACGAGATAGATGAGCTGAGGACAGAGATGGATGAGATGAGGGACAGTTTCTTTGAGGAGGATGCTTGTCAGCTTCAAGAAATGCGCCATGAACTGGAGCGAGCCAACAAGAACTGCCGGATCCTTCAGTACCGGCTGCGCAAGGCTGAGCGCAAGAGGCTCCGCTACGCCCAGACCGGCGAGATTGACAACGAGCTCATACGCAGCATGGAGCAGGACCTCAAGGTACAGACGTGAGCAGGTGTCAAGGGGAAGGGAGCGTCTGAGAGGGAGACACAACCATGCTCTTGGTCCTCATGACTCAGGCGTTTCCATCCATTCCACTGTGCACCCAGTGCAGCTCATAGAATAGCAGTGGCCAAGCCATTCTTGGTAATAGGAGCCCTTCTTTTATGTAGCTAGGCTATTTTCAGCTTCAGTCCTATCATTTTTTATAAAGGTGATGTTCAAGGAGTGACTCAAATGCAAGTTAGGAGCTAAAGGTTTTGGACCCTTTGTGATGAATGCAAAACATATCCTTCCACTGCAAAATTAAACCAACCTCACCAAACAGCCCCACTGACTTCAAGGGGATTATGTCACTCTTCAGTGAAAGATTTTAGTGGGCAAGAAGATTGAACACTTGCAGTCACAACACTAAATCCTCACTCTGTTGCTCTCAGTAAAAAAACTGCTGTTATGTTCAGTGAATCCAGGGTTTTTCACATCCACCTGAAACCTTAGACAAAACCCATCAAATTTCAGTGTGTCATCAACTGCATGTCATCCGTAGGATCTGAACGAGACATAGCCTGTTGCTGAGGAAAAGTTTCAGTCCTTGTTTAAAGATTGTCATTGGTGAAATACCCATCATCTCCATTCTAGATTGGTCCAATTACAGAGAAAAAACACCTTTCTTTACATAGCTGGAAGTTTAATTTCTGCTTCCATTTGCTAGACATTGAAAGACTCCTTCTGAACCAGGACAACTAAACATTTTTCTGTTAACTGGTCTTCCAGTCAACTGACCTTTTCTCATGGAAGTGCAGACCTCTGTACAGCAAATGTGAGCTTATTGGCCACACTTCTGCCTAGGGTTCTAGTTACCCATGGCACATGGACTCTGTGGGCTGCAGTTTAAATTGTGAATTTAATACATGATTATGAACAAGGTAACTTTTTAACTTCTTTCTGATAAGTATGATGGATCGAGAGTATGTTATTCCCAGGCCTGGTTTGGATCATTTTTTCTGAAAGTTTTCCAGCTGGTCATTACTATTATTAAAATTTCTATTTAATAATCCTTTTCTGTGCATATTCAAACACCACGTTTTCTGTTGTGGCTGTGACAGTTCTATAAATATAGTTGCCCATGTGTTTCTTGGCAAAATACAATCTTCCTGGTCATAAGGAAAATCACCCCCTTTTCATGGGGATTTCTGTTAAAAACAAGGGATATTTTGCACACTCAGAAAGATGCTTAGGTGACCAGTTGAGATACACACATTTGAAGGCAGAATTTGAACACGGGCCTTCATGTCCCGAGTGAATATTGTGATTCTGGCGCTTTGTTGGCTCAATGTTACTTTTATAGCAAGTCATACACATGCAGGCTGGGGAGGGAATTGCTGAAGGCACCTCTGCTGAGGTGCTTGTCTGCCTATGTAGGAGGTAGAAGCTCAGGCCTTGGATTGAGCTGGACAAAGAGCTCTCTTTAATTAGCATTTCTCCCATGTGTTTCCCAATATGACTGACTTTTTGGAAAGGAGAAGTGTTCCTGCAGAGTGTTCTCACCATTCATGAATGTGTTCTGCTGTGGAGTAGGGATGAATGCCCAGTGCCAAATTTCTGCCTAATAGAATTCTGGGTGCTGGCTAACCATAATTATAACTAATTTGCAGTTTTCTGTAGTGTTTCCATGTCCTCTTCTGAAGAATGACTGTCTAGATTGACACTGTTCATTTTTCATTGTTCATTTGGCAATGTATTAGGGCTAACTCAATCCTTCAGAGATACAGTCTTGCAGATAGCTGTATTAAAATGTGTTTCACATATGCCTGTATTAAAATGTATCTTGCATAAGTGAGTCCCATTTCCCATGTGATCTAGAGTGCTCTGTATTATTTCCTGCATTAGTAGCGATTTCACTGTATTTTCTGTCAAAAAATCAGCTACCAGTAATGATACTACAGTTTGGTTTTATTTACTGATCCAGACTGTATCTATAGACTGAAGAGAGGTTCTGTTAGGGTGCCGTTTTATATATCCCCCATGATTTTCCATTTACTTTGGTTGGACAACCAGATGAGCAGTTTATTACTAAGTGTAGGAAAAGACATCAAACTAAAGCCCTGTGGTGTGTTTCTCAGCTCATTCTGCAGTCTCTTTGGAGCATGGTTATAATTGAAATTCCCCTCCACTCGCTCCTTCTGTTGGGCATAATGTGTCTTGAGTGCGTGTGCAGTGGGGGAGGTTATTGAATGATCTTGTGCTACACTGCAGTGTTGTATCTGTAATTCACACACACTGGGTTTCTTGTCAAGGGAGGCTGAGTCACTAGCTGCTGCTGATTTCTGATAGATTGGATCTTTCTAGATGCTTGCTTAGTTATTATTTTTTCTCTAGTGTTTTAGCATGTCAAAGAACTCTCTGACATACTAACATAAAGATGGTTCGAGTGAAAGCCATGAAGGACAGCTTGCTGAACTCCCCTAGCTAATGCTAAGTAGGATTAATTATGTTTTCAGAGTTCTAAAAAAAGCAGGAAATGAGGCTTTTCGAACTATGTGTCTAAATCACCATCAACACAGTGATTAGTGTATATTTAAATATTTTTGATTATAGTTTCTGGTGGTTTCACTAAATATAGTGCAAGTGGCTTTCAGGGCAAGACTCTCATTACTTTTCCTGAGGAAGAGGAATTAGGTCTTGTCATAAACCTTTTAACTCTATTCCTGTGAAAATGAGTTAAAAAAACCTCAAACAACCAAAAACCTTAGTGTGCATTTTTCATTGAAAATATTGGACATAATTTGGGTAAACACAGTGTCAGTAAAAAATGTTGTTTGTTGTATTTTAATCTTCAAATGAGCCAGTAGTAGTAAATATTTTCATTAATTGTCCACCAAGGAGAGAGAAACTAGCAGAGTCAAAATAAACATGTCCATTTGTGGTCACAGGTACTCACAGGTAGGGAAGGCCTGGAGAAGATGGACCCTGCTTTTAGATGCTGTTGCATGTCAAATATTTGAAGGGAATGTGCTTTAGTGCATTGAAAAGCATAAGCTAGCTGTGGTTGGGAGAAGATAGATGATGCGCTGTCTCCAGGAATAGTGAAGGTCCTGTTTGACTGTTGATGTGACAGAACCTAAGAAGGAATTTAATGTCTGATGTGGTTTCCAGTAAAGTCTGTAGGAATAATGTACCATTTTTTGGAAGGAATTTGCTTGAATTTGGAATAATTTGGAATTCTGTCTGTGGATGTCCTTGCCTACCTGTTTCCTTACATACCTCTTTCATGAAAACATCGAGAATTAACTTCTAAGTGGTTGCTTAGGCACTAAGCACTGCAGCAGTAAATTTTTTTAACCTTACTTTTGATATACCATTTCATTTAGGTTGCAAAAGATGTATCTGTGAGGCTTCATCACGAGTTAGAAAATGTGGAAGAAAAACGTACTATAACAGAAGATGAAAACGAAAAATTAAGACAGCAGCTTATAGAAGTTGAAATTGCCAAACAAGCACTACAGAATGAACTGGAAAAAATGAAAGAGGTTAGTGTTGCTATTTACTTCTACACCAATTATTTTAAGATCTCAAATTTTACTGCTGAACTGTTTTTCTTCTATAACTTGTTTTGGAGGCAAACAATACGGCAACCAAAAGTTGAAAGTTGCAAGGAGTGCTGAACTACAACTTGATGATTGCGAAGCTGAGGAGAAACTAAAATATTTGGTGTTTTCTAGGCAAAACGAGAAGCAAATTGTGGCTTTTTTTTCTTTTTCTCTCTACCAGGAGGGAAATGTGAAACTAGTGGTAACAAGAGTTCAGAGACTTTGATACATTGTACCTACATAAATATTCATACAGGAAGTGTGCTCACGTGTGTCAGAGGCATCTAACTTTACAGATGATGTTTCCCACCTGTTTTTACAAAGACCAGTAGTTCTTCCCTTGCTAACCACCACTAGGGTCTAGCAGGCACACTGAGGCTGGGGATCTACCCACCTTCCCATCTTGTTCAGTCATGTTCTTTGGAGTATAGGGAAGTGAGAGACTCTACCTGGCCTTTCAATCTAAGCATAATTTTATATTGTATCTAATTAATCTTCAGTATTACTGCTGTTATACAGATGTAAGATACCGTGTGATTAAGTAAGCAGAAAATTGCATTACAGCAGTAATAGCCAGGCTGACAGAGATAACAAAGCAGGCAGTAAAAGGAGAAACTGTTGACCAAGAATGACTTCTCAGAAGAGATTTTAAAAACAGTTCTACTGTTCAATGTTTAAAATTCAATGAATGCCCCTGATTTTCACTTTTAGGAATACACCCTAGTAAGAACGCCAGTATCTTCTTTGATCTTGTATGAAGCAGGAGAGATGTATTTCAGTTGTCAAGAAAGGCAGGAAATTTTCAGTTGTATGATGTTAGGGCATTTTTAGGAACTGCAAATGAGTCCTTTAAGTGATGTAGTATTAAAAATATTCAAATGTTTTCTTTAGAGGAACTGAATTTCAAGCATGTTAGTAGAGGTTAAACAGGAGGTTTGTTCCACCTTCTGCTGCTTTCCCAGATACCTGCAGATTTCAAAAGGGCATGAAAAAAAATCTGAGCCTTATTCAGCTTCCCCCTCATCTCCCTGAGACTTTCATCTTCTGTTTTCTCTCTGGTTACTGCCATTAAATACAGCTTGGTTTCCTGAACTAGCCTCTTGATGAGAGCATGATCTTTCTGTAATTATCCTTATAACTCATGTTCAAGATTGGCTTTACTCCAATTTTTTTGTTATTCTTGTCCGTTCAGACTCTGTTTTCTTTTAGGTTCTCATCTCTGGTTCCTCCTTCTCTCTCATAGGTTATACTGCTGTAAAATTCTTTTGCCTTGCTTTTTCTGAAGCACCTTCAGGTTACAGTGATATTCAGTGGCAGTTTAATAGTTTATGTTCTTTGATATTAAGCCAGTAAATGGGCTTCTCCATCCCTGTCATCACTAGTCACTTTCTCCTTATCGTGGTTCTTCCTTCCGGCCCACTATGCGGAATTACGGTTCTGTTGCTCCCACACTGCTCTCCTCTTCTTTCTTTGGCTTAAGTGTTTAGCCCTTTCTGTTTTTGCTGTTGGTGTCAATGAAAGGGTACTGGAGACTCCAGAAGAGATGGTGTCATGTTTAGGGTCTCTGTTACACAATAATGGTTTTCATGAGGCTGAAGCAGATGGATGATTCCCAGTGGCACAGAATGGGGGCACTGAGCCAGAATGAAAACATGAAATTAGACTTGACACCATAGCAGGGGTGGAGTGGACAAAGAGTCAGAAATACATCCTTATACTGAACTAGGGAGAACTGCCATGCACAGTCATTATATGTGTCATCATAATTAGGCAGGATTTATGTATTTCAAATAGGCTGCTGAGTCCCTTTCAGTAGGTGAATGCTGCTTTTTAGACTAGGACTTTCAGCACAGCGTGGGGGAAGTTGGAGGGTAGTTGAGGAGGTGCAAGTCAGAGAAAAGCATGTTTGAAACAAGGCCATATTATTATGCACTTTTCAAATACGCCATGACTTGGAGGACCCATGGAAACATGCTGGTAAAGAATACTCAGTCTTACTGGATTGAAATTTAGAGTCCATGAAGAAGCTATGAAAATGTTAGAATGAAAAAACCATGAAAACAACCCAAAGCAGTCTGCATTAGAATTTTGCTGTGACAAATAATTTTTCTTCTTCTCCAGCAATTGAAGGTTTCATGCATTTTAAATATCATTGTCAGATAGTCATAATATTAATTGTCTGTTTGCTTGTGAGTTATTTCCTCTAATTTCATGGATTTACAACCCTTTCTCATTTCAAGACAGCCATTATAACCAATGGAACCTCCTGCTTAAGGGAGTTCTGCTCAGCTTAAATTGAAATACAAGGAAGACCTCTTGTCCGGATTGTGGTCTTTGCTTTATTGAGCTTAGAATGAATGGGAAAGTACCTCTCTAAAGACAAAGAAACATTTTTGTTTCACAGCATATCAAAAATTCTCAGAGATGTAATGATTGATTTCTGTACTTTTGTCATCAAATGTACTGCAGAAACCCAAACATTTCCATTCTTAAAATCTATTTATGTACAACTGCCATGTGAAATTTCTTATCCTTTTATGATGAACAGTGTGAGATAGCAGAGAATTAAAATAAGACTTAATAGAAAACGCAAGAAAGAAAGCATAATTTTTTGGTAGGTAGTCTCTAGGGCAGGACCAAAGCCAAAGTTCTCTCTGTGTGGATTCTCTGTTGTTTCAAAAAGAGTGGAGACTTGACTGAAAACATATAGAAAAGATAAATGCTAGCAGATGTGTTCTGGAGTTCTCCAGTGAAAATTTGGGTGAATATAGACACGTGAATGTATTTGTCATTATTATAAAGAGGTAATTGCTGTTTGCCTTCTTGATTTGGAGCTTTTGGAAAAAAAAAATTATGATAAATTCCACAACAAGTTAGAAATTGTTGTTGATGTCAGCAGAAGCTTGCAAGCATCCACGATTTGGAAGGTGTTCCAGCAATGCATACATTTTCTATCAGCTGCTTTTACTTTCAGTCCCCAAAACTGCAGCTATTTGATTTAACGTTATTCCTGCATATGTCCACATGGACGCACAAGATTTTTGATCTGTGTTGGTTTTATTTGTAGCAGCTGCTGCTGATTTCTTCTTTAATATTGGTTACTATCAATTGTAATGCTTTTTGGGAAGCTGAAAACAAAGTAGAGGAATTGTTTCCTAGCAGGAAAGAGAAAGCAACAGTAGCTAGACGTAATTTTTCAGAGACTAAAAAAATTACATGTTAACAATAATGAACATGTTGTTCATTGATTAATTAATTAACTTCCATTAATTTGTTCTTAACTGGTAAAGCGTAGCTAACACTTGTAGACCTTTTTGTTATCATGAACTAAAAGTTAATTTGTTTGCTGTAGCTATGTAGCAACCACGCAGTTAGCTGTGCTTTAGTGGTTTGTTGTGAGACAGATGAAGTAGAGGGAAAATATGACGGATGTACTGGACCCTGGGCTTTACAAATCCTCGCTGCAATGCAGACATGCAATTGCAAGAAGCACAGTGTTTTTCGGGGACATGTGTCTTTCTGGATGGATATAAATTGCTCTGCTAGTGCTCCAAGCTGGGCAGATGCAAGGCAGCTTGGTTCTTACAGCCAATTTAGGGTGATGTTGTCAAGCCACCATTTTCTTCTTCTAAGCATAGATTTTTAGTTCAGATCCAGAACTTGTGATAACCATGGCACATGAACCAGAGATGTCTTCTGTCGTTTCAGTTCAGACTGCAGGCAGAGGAGTCTGTGCCTCCCTACATGGGTCTATGTTTTGCTGTAGTGGTGCCTGTCTTGTCACTCTGGTTCGTACACTGCATAGGAATGAAAAAAGGCAACAGGATCTGGGGAACTGGGCATTGGAGCTGGGAGGAAGAATCTGAATTCCGTTCCTTATTTTGACACTAACCTGCTGGGGAACCACAGGGAAGTAATTACACTTTTCTGCTTACTCTTGCAACCTTTGCCTGCCCTGTTTAAGCACGGATTAGCTCTCTATACATCTCTGAGTGTTCAGGCTGCACAGACATCAGAAGCACAGCTGGAAATTTCACCACAAAGGCTGCTGTAAAAAACGCCCAAACAACTCCAAATTTCACCCCCCTCCAAAGAAAAACCCAACCAAAAGCCACCTCAAACCAACAAACCCACACTGCAAAAGATCTGGTAAGATCCTGTCCCAGTCCCCTTGATCACCAACACGAGCTTGCCTAGCTTTTCTTGGATAAAAAGCCAGTATCTCTTTCTTTCTCTCTTTAAGCCCCTTCTCCTGCCATTTAACCACAACCACTTATTTCAAGTCTTTTTTCTGTAACTCACAAAGTCTCACATTTTCCAGATTCTTTTACTCAGTCTTGATCCTGTGTCTGGCTTTTCCCTTTCCCTTTCCCTTTCCGTTTCCCTTTCCCTTTCCCCTTCCCATTCCTCTTCCTCCTCCTCTTCCTCTTCCCTTTCTTACTCTTTTTCTTTTTTGTCTGATAGTAGTGGTTGTTTTGCTGTCTTCTGGTTTTTAAGTCCCAGTCTTGTCCTTCTCTACCACCATTCCTTCCTTCCCTGCACCCTTCCAACTCTTCATGAGTGTCCAGTCTCCTCTCTGGATTTCAAGAATTTCCTAGTTCATTTTGCTTATTCTGCTTCAAATATATTATCCCCATTTGATAGCTACAGCTTCTGTCTGCTGTGAAATTTTTACTTTTCCCCTGGTTCCTCCACCCCCTCATGCAAATCTGTCAGCTTCCTTGGTTTGTTATGTTCCTTTCCTTGTTTCTAAGCCTTATCTCTTCCTTTTTGCATCTGGACTGAGAGCAGTGGAGGATCACCCGCTGTGCTAGGAAACAGCAACTGTATCACTGTGAGCACCTGAAGGAAGGTTTCTGGTTCTAATGCCTGGCTTCAGCTTTATCCAGACCCTCATGGAACAACAGTTGCAGGACTAGTTAGGCTTTGCCTCGTGGCCCTGGAGTTGGAACATAATCTGTCAGCTGGAGAAAATGTGCAGATTGATAGCTGGCAGTGGGAGAGGGTGAGGTAATTTATAAATACTGGATATTCAGCAATTCAAACTGGTAAGCTCCAATAAATAATTACCTGGTAATGTATAGGAATGGAAAAGTTCTAAAAGGTTATGTCATCCTTTTGATGAATTAGGGAAGTATGAGGTATACATTGTACGTAAACACAAAAATGTTCCAGAACACAGACATATTGGAACTTCTCAAGAGAACAGTTGCTAGAAAAACTTACTATGAGCAAACAAGAATATTCTCATCTTAAAAAAAGCTGAATAATTAGCTGAGATTTCCCAAAATATTAACAGTGTTGGTAACTTATCCCAGGACAGATGCCTGGTGTGGAAAATCTGCAGTGTTTAAAATGTGATGAGGTTGCAAGAAACTGGAATCGAGTCTCATAAAGGGTGCTGGTTTGCAGCATTTCCAACAGGCAAGGCAGCACAATATTCCTGATAAAGGCAAGGAATTCTGCATTCCCCTTTCCTCTCATCATTCCCCGTGGTTCCCCTCCTGCTCTGGCTCGCTGAGGGTTGTTCCCACTGATCTCAGCCTCTCGCTTCACTTTTTTCCTGAAGGGCCTCCTGTCCCCCCCTTGTGACATCGGATGTGGGCTGTCATCCCTCACCGCTCCTTGGGGACAATCCCTGGAATTCCTACAGCTCCCACAAGTCCAGGAGGAGCCCCCAGACCCTGCCAGGTTCTCACCTGACAGCTCTGCACTGTAGCCAACAGTAGCATTACATTTTTGGTTGCTTTCAGAACTTTCTTGCCCAGTACTTGGTCCCTTCTCTCAGGACCTTAAACTTCACCATCTCACAGTGCTGCAAGTGCTACCACTGACGATCAAACCTCTGACCAGTCCTTGTTTGCAAGAGGTCCATCAAAGTAATTGCCACAGCTGACTTATTAGTCACCTGTGGCAAAAACTGTCTTCAATCATTGCAGAAATCCTGTGACTGCTAGTTGTCTGAAAAATGCTTCATCTGTTTCCCCTTGTGCATCAGATGATCAGTAGAAGACACTCCGGAGGATGCTTCCCTGTTCTGATTCTTGCCCACAGTTCACAGTTGGCCCATCACCTGTCACAGGACAACACCAAATGCAATTGAACTGCTCTTCTGTGTAGAGCACAACCCTTCTTCCTCACCTTTAGAGTTTTCATCAATCCATTGCTGCACTACAGGCGTGAGCTACCCTGACAGGTCTCTGTGATTCCAGTGAGGTCGTAACTGTGCAAATGTTCATGGATTTCTAGCTTCTGTTTGTTGCCCGTGCTGCATGCATATGAATCACTAGAGATGGATACCTGGTTATTCTGGTTTGAAAGGGGAAGTTTAGGTCTCCTCCATCATACCATCTCCCTAGCACACCATAATTGCACCTCATATTTTCATTTTTCCTTAGAGTTAGAGCCTCATTTCAAACAGCTGGTAATGGAGGGAGCAAGGTTAAGCAGAGCAAGATGAGAGGCTGCCGTAGCTGCTCATCCTCACAGGCTTAGTGCAGTAACTAGAACTCTTTGGACAGTTACAGTAATTTACTTGCTCCTGGCACCAGATGGCAGCAGGGGAGGGTTTAATAGGGCTCTTAGAAGACCGGTTCTTTCCTGTGTCTTTTGGAGTACCCAATACTAAGTCAATCAGCAACTCTTTTACCAACAGTCCCTCTAAGCAGAGGGTTTCCGTGATCTGGAATTTCAGTTTGTTGCATCACAAAAATTCCATTTGCTCTGACGAAGAGAGCAACAGCATAATTAGCAGACTTTTACAAAAGAGATGAGAAATAAGTGTCTGCCTGAGTTTGTACAGGAAAAAGAAAAACGTCCTCTATCTCCATGCACAGCTCAGTGATTTCTAAGCACCACATCCCAGCAGATGCATAACCCCCAGTCAGACTTGCTTGTGTTGTATTCTGTTACCTTTGGTATCTTGCCCAAATATTTTGTTCCTTTAAAAACAGTACCCAGCAGGGATGCTATTCATAACCTGTGAGGGTGTGATTCTGCTCAGAGCACACTGCAATTTCACAGGGAGTGGGATAAGCAGAGTTTGCTTTGGTTTGGTTCTTTGAATATGAGAAAAGAATCATAATGGAGAAAGAAATTAATCTCTGTTGCAGAATCTGTCATAGTAATTCTTTGAAAATATCACACCTTAAACAGGAAGAAAAAAGTGCATTTGAGAAGCAGCTTACACTTAAACTTCGTAAAATTAGATTTGCGTTTCATATCGCCATCAACAATTCACGTGAGCCATTTGCTTCAAGAGAGTTACTCAAAATTGAGTGTGAACAGCCTGATGGTCAATAGTATATTCCAAAATGTATGTAAAAAATAGGGAATGATTTCAAAAGAATAAAGCTCCATAAATATCTTACTGTGAAGAGACTTTGTGAGTAACGATGCCTGGAAGGGATATTTTTCAGTCACTGAAGTTGGTGTGCTGCTTTGTGAATTCCTATTGAATGGTCTGAAAATTTGCAAGGATGTGTAAAAGGAGTGGCAGGATTGATGCCTAATTGGGAAGTATTAATGAAAGAGTGGCAGCTGTAGTGAAAAAGATTACATCTGGAATAGGTTTAAAACAGAAATTAGTTTAGCCATCACAAAATAAGGTCTGATCAATTCTTTCAAATCTGTAAACATAACGCTGCTACTCTGATTTCATGGGGACATGGGAGTTCCTTCCTTGTGTCAGAATCTTATTTTATTTTCCTTCATCTCTGTGATAGATAGCAGCAGCTTTAGATTTGCAAGTTCTCTTGTCCAAGGAGTTTTTGATATGATGTACAGTCTTCAGGTAAAACTAGAGTCTCTTTGCAGGTGTATTTTAAAGGTAAGGTGTATTTTAAAGAAAAAGAAAAAAAATTACCATCTTAAGAAAAACCGAACTAGAATGGAAGCATAGAATAAAACCTGAGCTTCCAAACACATAGAAATTATATTTTACAGAAAGGACATGAGTCCCAGCATTCTGGTCTCGAGCACCTGAAACCCTTCTTTTTTTTTGCTTGAATCTTTCTTTTCAAAGTTGTTCTTTGCTACAGAATCACTTCCAGCAGTCAAAAACTATATATGCAAAGTAAATCAGGCTAAGGAAGGGCCCACACACTGACAAGCAGTTGCTAACATGTCCCTTAGATGGTTTTGACCTGGGTCAGCTACCACTGCTTCAGTGCTTGGGTATGATTTGGGGTCTAGCCTGGGTCACAGCTTGTTACTGATTGACAATTTGGATGTGATCCTGTTTGTTTGAAAGGAAGCTGTAGGGAAGTTAAGCTGTATTGTCATCATAGCTGAAAGGAGACTGAACTGTGAAGTGCCAGTTGGCATCAGGTCCTGAGAACAGTCTCTGACCATTTCATTTACAAGCGTAAAAACTAGGCAAAGGTTCTCTGACTTGGTATGGAGCCAGATGAGATGGCAAACGAGATGCAGAACAGCAAGTCCAGTCTGTTGCTGCCATGTGATTTCCTGCTGCTGGGAATTACTTGGCAAGGCGAAATCACCAGCAGTGACAAAGCCAATGCAGCTAGCATGCCCAGTTGTCTGTGGAGGTAATGGACAGGGTGGGAAGTGTGGATCAGGTGGTAGATGGTAACTGGTTAGCAGAGAAAATGGTTTGTGAGCATGAACTCACCATAGGACAGGCTGTAAAAGATGTATTTCTCTTGCTACAGATTTTACAGTATGACTTCCTTGAGGTATAAAGGAGAAAGCAAGCCTTTTATATCTCTCTGCTGAAGTAGGCAATCTCATTTCTGACTTCACTAAGGCTGCCAAAATATGATACCACATTAACAACGGAGGAAAGTCTGGGAGATACAGTATTAGAGGGCTCTTTAATGGTCCCCAGTCACAGGAAAAAGTTTTTATTTTTGTACTTCCCAGTTTTAGTATTGTTCAAGTGGACATTCAAGTATCCATATATGTAATTTAGACAGAGGTACAAACTTGACCGCTCAATTGAAAGAAAGGGTTGCAAGGTCACTTAAAAGTGTAAAAATGAGGTCCCTGGTTTAGGTGATTCTTAAATAGCTCTATTATGTTACTTTTCACAGTATCCATAGACAGTATATAATCCACCCTGGTTCTTTAGTTGTTGTTTTGCCCAAGTTTTTGTTGGTTTTTTTGT
>VZRQ01004165.1:890182-932696 GCA_013397975.1 Machaerirhynchus nigripectus | reverse complement strand
TCTCTGCAAATTCTTTTTTTTTTTTTTGTAAGACACTATGTATGACTTCTCTAGATCTTAAAGAAAGAGATTGCATGATAGAGAGGACAAATTCAATACCTTTCTACTGGTACAAAAACATGAATGGGAAAATAGATGTAGGCCAGGATCCTCTATATTTGGAGGAAATCCATATGACTTTGCAAAATTGCTTTCTACCACTTGGAAGGCTTTATAGAGGTAGAACAGAGACATTTTCTAAGTGCTGAACCAGAGGTCTAGATACATGTTTTTGTGTGGAATCAGTGTACACCAAATATCATCATATTACTGGAAGTCCCACCAAGGCTTTGATGAATAATAGGTATACATGCTTTCTGTCCCTTATACCACTGTATTTAGTCCTGCTTAAGTGCACCTGTCCCTTCAAAGAAACACCTGAAATAACAGAGTATTTGCAACGTGCTGATACAGGTCAAAGATGAGCAGGTTTTAGATTGAAAGAAAAATTGCCATAGCTCTGTTATTGTTTAGTGTATGTGGTCATTGCTGGTTTCAGGGCTTTCTCACAGTATTAAACTGAGCTTTTTAGAAACCTCACATGAAACAATTTTCTGTCTTTACTTTCTCTGGATGTTCTAGCGAATCTACAGTTTAAAAAACCTGCAGACAACTCCGTAGCCTGGTAGATTTTTCAGTTTTTCTGCACATGGAATTTCCCAACGTGTCCTTCAGGTCCCTGTGTTCCTGATAGGAGTTTGGCAGAGCCTCACAGCTGTAGGTAGTTTGTCCTAGCTTTAAGAGAGTAAGTAGGAAGTAGCACCATGGAGGTATTTGCTGTGCTGCCTTTTGCCTGAGCTCAGCTGTCAGTGTAAGGAAGGGGAACCTTGTCATGTCATAGTACAGATGGCTGTTCTGAAACATGTCACGGGCCCTCAGGGAGTAACCTCAGTGCAGTTTCCAGTGTAAAAACAGGTGAAACAAATTGGCAAGACCTCAAATGGAACACGGACAGCAGAGAGTAGACAATATTTATATTTATATACAATAAAGCTATCACAGGAATTTCTAAATTTACTATTCAATAGTAATTGCTCATTACTTTTTTCAGAGTGATGGTTCTGAGAATTTAGGTGGCTGGCATAATTTACCCAGTACTTTCAGAATCAGAAAAGCTGAGCGAAGCAAGCATAGCTGCTTTATGTGCTGCTGTGATTAGTATGTAGTTCCTGAAGGAGAGGTGATACTGTTTGTTAACTGGTATCCTAATGGCACACTGTAGGACACAAGATGTAGTATGATACTCTGGCCTTTTGATAGGGCTTGGTCCTTCTCCCTCAGAGCCATCTACCCATGTCCTCCTCCCTGCCCTCACCCTCACTCAACCCCTCCAAAAATCAACCCAGCTGAATGTTTCGTTGCAAGTGCTTTATAATGTCACTTGTGTTTGCCTGCAATGCACTTAAACATAAAAGATTATGCAGTCCACATTATCAGCTGGGTTCAAGGTGATGAGTCAGATCTAAGGTTCAGCTGGAAAACCAATCCACAGGTGTGTCACCAAAGTCCATGACTGGCGACAGGAGCAACTGTGGTGAGCTAAAGACAGACTCAGACTCACTGCATCTCGCATAGCTCAAGCAGGATCTGAAGCCTGGGCTGAGCTGAAGTGGGGCTCCTGCGCCTGTGGGTAGGGTGTCTGGGGACGCCCCAGATCTATGTTTCTATGAAATATCTGATAGGATGTAAAGAAGAAGGAGTCAAGACTCTTTTCAGTGGCGTTCAGCAACAGGACAAGAACTAACTTTTTGGCTAAGGTGCTCAAACACTGAACTCATTGCCTGTAGAGGAAGGAGATTCCACCTCTGGAGAACTTGAAGACTGCACAGGATGTGGCCCTGAGAAGCCTGCTTCAGTTGTCTCTGCTCTGAGCAGAGGGAGCTGGACTAGATCTTCAGAGGTTGTGAGAGACTGGACTATTGATGATTAATGACTCTAAACATTTGCCCTTTTGTGGGGGCACCAGGGTGCTTTGCTGAGGCCAGTTGTGGGGGCCGGTCATAACAGAGGTCTCTTTCAGCCTCGACTGTTCTGATCCATTCTTGTTGGTAACAAGCAGAATCTATTTGTCCATTTTGCAGTGGAGCATACAAACATTAGAAAAGGTCACTTCTGGACAGGGAGAAAGGAAACGGTTTCCAGGTTACTTCTGCTAAACAGGAGAGCTCAGGGTTTGCCCAAGCAGACTTTTTCTGAGGCAAAACACAGTGAGTGGAGATCTGAGGCAGCTACATGCTACCAAGCTGGGCATTTTCTCTGCAGCTCTGATACTGTGCCGTGGTTTGCGCCTCTACTTGTGTTCTGAGCTGTACGGCTGTACCTGTGTGTGTCTGTGTGCAGAGCACTGAACTCTCCGTCAGGCACACACCTCACACGCAGTACGGGAGCGACGTATGAGGAACAAAGTGCGGCAAGAGAAGTATTGTACACAGTACGGTGGTGGGGAACCCTGCCCAAATTCTGTGTGACATTGTGTTCATTGTGGCTTCTGTCTGACATTTTCCAAGGCAGCCAGCTGATTCTGCACCGACTGGCAGTGTGCTTGTTGTGCTTTGCCTCTGAGCTGCCCTGGAAGAATATGACATTCCGGAGAGCAGAATGGTGTGTCCTGACCCTCTTCTTTTAGTCCCTCTCATTTGCACACATTTATAGCTATTTGCTCTAGCGTATGTCACTCGCCAGGGAGAATACCCAGCTATAGGGAATGCTGTGCTCTGGGATCAGTGCAGCAGCTCTTCTGAATCATGTGGAATCAATGCTAGCCAGGAGCAAGAGCATCATGCTTTTGATGTTTTGGGGTTTTTTTCACTTACTTCAGTGTTCATAATATCAAGAAATACAAACTCCTGGCATTTGAGAAGTTCAGATTTTGATAATGTTCTGTAGCTAAGAGTTCCAAGCACTGCATTTCTCATTTTGAAGCAAAGGGCAATGGATTAAGCTCTTAAATGTGCAGGTGTGCTTTTCTGAAGTGTTTGTTTCTGCTGAGACTTTTTGAATTGATTGAATTGAATTGATTTCCCCCCTTTCCCCCCATTGCTAGTATTAACAGCTGCATATATCAAGATGTGTAGAATAAAACCTGCAGGTATCAAGTCTGTTTTGCTTTGCCTGATCCTGGTTGCATGATTGTTTTAATTGACTTTGGCTAGCTTAGCAATGAATCCAGGATAGGATAACAGCAAAGCCCTTTGCTTAGGTCACAGATGAGTACTTGCACTTAGAAGGTATTTGCCATGCATCTGTTTCCATCAGTGCTGTCTGTAATGAGAGGATTCTACATCCCTGCAAAGCATGACTGATGATGACATCCAACTGCCCTGATTACCAGCAGTCTGTTATATTACAGGCTGGTCGAAATTATTTTAAATGTACAGATGCTAGCAGTTTAAATCATTTGATTAAATGATTAATTAGAAGCACCAGTAACAGTCCTACAGAAAGACTTTTGATCTGGAATATTGCCTTGCTGATACATATAGAAACACTCAAAGGTTTATTTTTCTTGTGATGTGCTTCTAGGAGTATTGTTGCTCGGTTCCCCAATTTTGGTCAAGTTTCATGTGTTCAGAAATTATGAGGACAGAACTGTCTTATATAATGAACCATTCTCATCTTCTGAATAACGAGGTCATAAAATACCCCAGCTATTTCATTCAAACTGGTGCCTACTTTTCAGAAAAGGGTGCTGGTCTGTGTTAAAAATTGACAGCTGAGAACAGCCTACCACAGCTCTTTCTAAACTGTCCCAGGAACAGGTAAAAATTTGCACCTCCCTTCTCATCTGTGTTTACTGAAAATTAGTTACCAGGCAGGAAACATAATTTCTTTCTGCCTTGCTAAATTCAAGAGTCCAGCATCAATGGTTTGATGTTTGTTTTTTTCCTTTTTTAAAATCTGCATGCTTAGGATTGCTATCATTTCACCATGTAAAAATTAAGCATTTAGCCTACGAAAGGAATTTGACCTCCCTCAAAGGAGAAAGGTAGTCACATTCACTAGAAAGGAATCTTTCCACTTGCCTGAGGCTGGTTTGATTCTGTGGACAGGCATATCCTTTCTAGTTGTTGCACAGTGAACCTCAGTTTTGACATCTACATCCTATATTAATAAACCTTTTCATCACAAAATTACACCTTGATATTATTTCAGGTGATTATTGTCCATGACCCTGCAGGTTTTGTTCAGAGATGTGGCTTTTCAAGAGATCTTCTCTATTCTCTAGGCAGTTCTCCTATTGTCTTAGCATAGGTTTTACTCCTTGTTCTTACATCTGCATCTTCATATTTAGTAATATTAAAACAGATAGTATTTGATTGCACAAGGGTTTGTATCGGTGACCATCCTTTTCAATATTTAGTGTTTCTCCAACATTTACCCTATCTGCAGTCTTTATCCAATATTATTTTATGGGTCTTCTTTCCAGTTAGCAAGAAAAAATGTTAATTAGAGTAGGACCTAGAATTGATTCTTGCATAACCCCATTAGGGCTGCTGTGGTATTAATTTGCAGGTGATTTGCTGGTTCAGTGACATTTATGATAAATGCTGAAGAGTCAAATATTTGTTCATGATAGCTAATTAAAAATACATTCCAGTGATCAAATATTTATAATGAGCTGAAGACTGTCAAGTTTCTTTTCGGAATGAGATTTTCACATTTCTAGCAAAGGGAACATTTAAATAATAGTTTTTAGTCAACCTCCAAGTTAAGGTTTTAAGTCAGCCTGAAAACCACAGCCCCTTCCCTTGCTGGGAAAAAGCATTTCCCATAAGAACCTGAGCAAGTTTCAGTCAGGGGGAAGAGTCATTATTTAGGAGGACAGGACATGGGGCTCAAGTCAGTGGTCTCACAAGCTTCTTGAAGTTAGTGGAGCAGCTGGACACTCTGCTCTAGCCAGGGCTGCAATATCCTCCCTCCCCTCATCTCCATCTTTGCATTGTTGAAATACCAGGAAAGGTATTGAATGAAGGCTTAGCTTAGCTTATGTCAGATCAGACTGGTACCAGAGTGAGAAAAGTAGGTGTGGGGATGTCCAAACTGCAAAACATCTTCTTTCCATTTCAGCTTCTAGCCTCCGTGGTTTATTTTTCTAGAGCACCTTCTTTACATGAGCTGCTCACCAAAATGTATCTCATTTGTGGCTGGATCACACTGGCATAACTTCAGAGCACTGCAGAGTCTGACCCTCTGTTTTCAATTACCAAACTTTCCAAACACCTTTTAAACCTCCCCATATGTTGTATTACGGAAAATATTTTGCAGCCAACTTACAAAGAGCTAGATTTACAGAAGAGCGTCCCCAAGTAAACACAGGCAAAAGGAGAGACCAAGAGTAACAGAAGACCCCTCCTTATAGTCAGAGGACAAAGTAGTGATTGCTGATGTGATAGCTGGATTTCTTTCCCCTGTTAACAGAAAGTCTTCTGCTCACTGCTCAGGCTTCAAGACCAAATGCTGATTTCAGAATTTTTCCTACCTGAATTCATCTCCAATTTTTGCATCCTTTCAAATGAACTCTAAAATCTGATTTTCTGGTGAGAAGTTCCCATAACTGGAAGTTGTCAGAAGTGCACAGTCTCAGAGGGTGAGCTTCAAAGCTCCCTTCGGTGCTATGTGCCTACAGATGCACATGGATGGGCCTGTGTTTGATGCCGTCCCACCCTGGGAATCCAGGTGAGGGATTGTAAGTGTTGTCTGTGCATCTCATGCAACTCTTTAGTATCAAATGAGCATGAACACAAATAGACACGTGTGATCAGCCCACAACTTCGCAGAACTGGCTTCTCTATACATTTCCAATGAGCACTGTAAAGGTGCAGAATCATTCTTATTTTCCTTCTCATTACTTTTTATTTTGACACAAACCTTTTTTATTGGGATATTGTAGCTAGACTTTGGTTAATACATATGCATTTGTGTAACCAAGGCAATGAACCTAATCTGGTTGTTGGCACTTTCCCATTCTCATGAAAATCTATTTGGGATCTCTTCTGAGACTGAAAAACTCTACTTGTGGTACTAGGTGTGAGAAAAAGCACTTTACATTTGATGAAAATCTCGTATGTATTTAATTCATAATTGCCATATACATGTCTGTGCTTGTGAATATTGCTATTGTTATGTGGTAGTGGTTTTAACTATGTTGACGTGCTGCCTGTCATGCTGTCAGTCCCAGATAAAAGTTGGAGCAGTACCTTGTACTAGGCATTGTGCAAACCCTGACAAAAAGACTGAATCTCTTCTCTCAGAACAGACAAATACCTGAGCTGGCAAATAACACCAGTTTAGGAAGCCCTAGGAAAAGTTTAACTAGCATCACGATGCAGTAAAATACCTTATTCCTGCACTTGCACTTCAAAATATTCATGGTGTTCTGAGACGTTTCTGTTGCATTTCAGGATTAGGGAGCCAAGTGTAAGATAATTGTGATTTCTGCTTCTATAACAAAGCCTAGTTGGATACCATAAGGAAACTAACCATGTGTAGGTCTTCCATGTTTTGAAAGGTTCAAATGGCAGAAGACCTCTTCCTCCTCAGAGAAACTGCTTTCACTATTTCTTGATATCCTGGTGGATGAAGGAGTTGTAATCACAGGAAGCAAGGTATCAGTTTGGCCAGCTATTTGGCCAGGATATAATGAGAGCTTTGAAAAGGCAGCTTTCATCTTCTGTCACTGTTTTGAATAAGAAAAAGAAGGAAGCAAATATAGTGGAAGCATAAATATGCTGCTTCATTTATGCACTGCAAAGAGTGCTTTTACATAGTTACACCATGGAGTTACTACAATATGGTCTAGCAATGTGGTTTTGGTTCAAACTGCAAAAGGTTTCCTTAGGTAAAGTGCAGATGTTGCATATATTTTTCCCTTCTTTTATATTTTTTTTCTGATTTAATTGGCAAATGAATAATGGTAAAGGATCTGAAAGTGGTAACTGAAATAACTCCTAAATAAATGAAAATGAAATCATACAAATATTGAACAGCAGCTTGTCTTTTCTCTTCTACAATATGAAGTCATTAAACTATGTGAGAACTATTTTTCTCTCTCTAGTGGAGTAGTAAATATTGTTTTCATTTTTTATTGCTCCTCAGCAGTGTTTTGAAATACACCAGTTTTAATGCGAAGAGAGTGTTGGTACAGCTAATAGGGATAGGTTTAGTGTTTGCTTTGTGGACAGTTAGGCTGTGCCTTTTGAATCTCAGTTATCCTCTGCTTTTTCATTCCTGACTTAATTTTGCAAGCAGGTAGAATACAGAAATACTCAAGACTCCTCCTGCTCTTGAATGGTGGTGGAAGGAATAAAGTATTGTACCATTCTATGTACTTGTGCCAATGACAGAAAAAGCCAGGGTCTTGAACTGGTTGCTGGCAAGTTGCACTGATAAGGAAGATACTTTTTAGAAGAAGATTTTTTTTTGTGGGAGAGTATCCATTTTCAATTTGACAACATGGATAGTGTCAATTTAGTTTTTATTACATTAGACCCAGTGGCAGGAAACTAAGAAAAGTGTCTTGTGTCTGATTTGCTCCAGCTCCATGAGTTACCCAGCCATACTGATTAAAGGGAAAATGCAGAGAGCAGCTTACGGCAAATTTTCATTTCCCTGGCCATAGTCCCTCTGTGCCACACAGAGGTAAGTTTGTGCAGCCCAAAAATTGTTCAGTATTCATTGACTTTTCAAGACTGTAAAGATGGTGTTAGG
The DNA here is from genome assembly GCA_013397975.1 of Machaerirhynchus nigripectus. NCBI lineage: Eukaryota > Metazoa > Chordata > Aves > Passeriformes > Dicruridae > Machaerirhynchus > Machaerirhynchus nigripectus. The sequence goes on along the minus strand of VZRQ01004165.1, from coordinate 924,950 downwards.
TTTACTCTGATTTTTGAAAGCTCTGCAGATGTGTCACAGCAGTTGGGAGTCAGCTAACTAAGCCAACTACAGCACAGTTTTGTGCAGATGAGAAGGTTCGTGGTAGCTGTGGAGCTTCAAGGGGCTGCACACCCTTTGCCCTGCTCTGTGAGGAGGGATAAAGGCTGTTACGGAGCCTCTGTGCATGCATAAATCCCTTGATGTGTCAGGAATTCCTCCCGTGGCTGCCTACAGTGATTTTTAGATAACACCTCCAGATCAGACTTGAAATAATCAAAACTAAGCACCTTGAAAAATCTTGGTAGGTTTTGCTTAAGGATTCTTTATTAATTTCTGAGATATTTATTGTCGCTTAGAATAAAGCAGGAAGAATTTGAGTTCATTTTATAACTTTCCTCCTCAGTGGAGTGTGATGCAATTACCTCTGTATTGTGTTATTCTCAGACTAGATTTCAGGTCTCTTTCCACCTGAGAAGCACTGAGCATGACAGGTGATGTTAGGACTGCACATTTGGCTTGCAATTTAGGGCTGGCAAGAGAAGGATTATGCCATCTTGAGAAGTGCTTAGCATCTCCAGCAAGACATTGGATAAACTCCAGTGAAGGTCGCTGGAGAATTGATGGTGCTGAGCACCGCAACAGAACTGCCCTTTGCATGAGATCTGGTTTGCATCTAATACAAACATTATCTGCAGCCTTATCTAGGCTGTGGACACTTCTGAATAGGATTTGTTTAATTATATAGGAAAAAAATTATCTGAGCCCACAAACTGTCCTTCACCACAAATTCTCAAAACCAATTCCAGCATGTGAGGGGCAGATTTTTTGCTACAGGTGAGAAAACAGCAGAGGTGGCTTTTAGTGACAAGCAATGTGCTGACAGTTTTAGTAGTGTCCAGTCTCACGATCAGAATGAAGACTTGCGTGCAAGAGTTTGAATTGCTATTTTTTGGTTCTGCCATATGTTTGAAGATTTTTTTTCCATTTTCCATTTTGCTGCAATGAATTTCATCATTTATTTCATTAGCAGAAATAAAATTTTTCATGTTGAAAATTGAACTGGAAGAGTGCAGTAGTACAAAGCTTGAGAGAAATGATAAAAAGAGTGAGAGAGCCACTGTAAATTGTGAAATGCACATGTGGAAGAAACTCTCAAAAATTTAGTATTTATAGCAAAATTTTAATATTTATGGCAGAATATGCTTCTTGATATATGGCATTCTTTGTTTGGTGATATTGCCTCAGTGTCCTGATATGATGTTGTGGGACACCTTGATTGTGAAGATACTGTCTGTCAGCTGAGAGGTGTGAGATCTTAACCTCTAGTGATCAGAAATTGTCTCATGGTGGTTTTCGTATAAAGAAAAGATCATAGCAATTCCAGCTGGGCCTAATCTACTTACCCAAATCATCCTGCTAATTGAATTGTGCATGTTCTTCACTGCTTTCTGCTATAAAATTTTTGCTAAATAGTGAGATTTTGTTGGTGAATAATATAAACTCTGGAGGGTTGGTTGTAATTCAAGTAGAGCAAAATAGAAAGTAGTGCCTAATCATTACATAGCTGCAACTACCGTTGTAATCAGAATGTCGCTATCCTGACTACTAAAAGGAACACCAAAAAAATAGAGTGAGAAAGGAGAAGAACAGGGGGTTTTTGTTTCACATCAAACCTAGAAAAGTACTTTTTCTTATATCTCTTGTCTTCTGAAAAGTTGTAGGGTACACAAGAAGTTTCAGCTCAGCATTCCAGAACTTCATTATTTCTAGAGAGATACTGAGCTCAGCAGGGTGAACAAAAGGCATTTAGGTGATAAAGCAGAAATACAGTTTAACTAAAGCTTATTTATTTATTTATTTAATATTATTATTATCAGTGGGTAGTATTGGCATGAATATGGGGCAAGGAAAAGTTTGCAGTGCAAACTGATTTGAGAAGGGTTTTTTCAAAATGATGATACATACTGGTATAAATAATGGTAATACAGAGGAGGAACCTACTCCATTGAAAGTTTAAGGCTTTATAAACTTGCCAATTCTAAAAGAAAAACAACAAAACAACCCTTCCAAAAATCAATGTACCATTTCTACAACAGGATAACTGGTGGATGACTCTGGAAAAGAACCATTTTGTTTGTAGACTGGATCCCAAAGTTGGTTGGTTTATAGTTAAAGGGAAAACTGAGTTAATTTGATTATTTTCATATGTTTTCTGGATTCCATTAGAAGCCTGTGGCTTGCAGCTATCCAGCTATCAAGCTATGATCTTTGAATTGTTTTATTGTTTGGTCTACTGAGAGCATTCAGTATATCTGCAAAAGACATAAAAATTTGAATTCTGATTCTTGGTGCACACATCACTGAATTTTAGTTCTGATTCTGAATCTGACATAATATTTTTAAAGTCTTGTTTAATTCTGTGGTAAATTTAAGCAGAAAACCTCATGAAAAGTTTCCTCTAGTGGTTGCTCAGATTTACATATGAGTGTTTCTGTGGCATTAATTTTTTCTTTTGAGTGAGCAGTCCATGAGTAAAGGAATTTTTAACGGAGTTGATCTGCAGAAGAAAGAGAATTATTAGTACCAGCAGGCAAATGGTGCATAGGATTGTTAGGTACAGCATACCCACCCTCTGTACTCTGTTTCTTGAGGATTATGAACATATTTTAGTTCCCAGTCTGTGGAACTGGATGGCTTTTAGATGGAGCTGGATTCTCCCCTGGCTTGGGGAGGGTGCAGGGAAATGTATGTTTCTCAAAGGATCTTTCTACCAGAGCACAGTCTCAGAGGGAGATGGTGTTGGTTATATCACTGTCCTGCCTTGGGGCCTACATTTTACGTGCAGAACATAAAAACTGGGAACAGCTGCAAGTGAGGAGTTATGTATTAACATATTCTCTCATTCTCTTGCCTCTCTCTGGCTGTTTTCTTGATGATCAGTATTGAGTGTTGCCAGTGGGATGGTGGCAGTTGTTTTCCACTGCTGCTGCTTTTCCACTAATGAAGTTTCTGCTGCGAGCAGCTACAAGATCTTTGCTGGATACACTAGCAGGCTTCATTCCCAGTGCATCCCGCTCTGAAAGCAGGAGTTTCTTTTCTACTCTCTTGGGCTACAGAGCAGATGAGAGGACACCAGAGAATCCCGCTCATATGGTGGCACAGACCTGTGTTTGTGTTTTGTGTGTTTCTGTTCTTGAGCTGATATGATTTATTTCTCACTAGAACTTCGTAGTCCAAGCAGTTTTAAATGGTATTTACTTGAATATGTTCTGAAAACAGAACAAACCTAGTGACCAGACCTATGTGTGCTTGCCTACAGTGTACACTTAGGGAGGTGTGACCGCAGTACACTGCAAGCTCAAAGCCTGAGGGTGGGACACAGAGAAAGGTGTGCTTATACAAGTGCACTGGAATAAGCTGGCAGATCTCAGTGGCACTGTTCTGTGCAGCTGTCCTACCACAAAGTCTAAGACTAAGGCTTTTCTAAAGTGCCTTGGCCCCGCCAGGGTTAATAACAAATGGGCAAGCTGAGTTTCACTGCTTGTCTCAGTTTTCCTATCTGTAAGTTACCACTTGGGATGCCTGCTTTCCTACCCCTCTTGTCGTGTGTTAAACGTTCATAACGCACTAGTCTTAAAATGTGTTGGATAAAAGAGGTAACAGACTGGTTAAACTAAAACCTTATTTGTGTGCCACTGCTGTTTCATTGTTGGGCGATGGCATCTTCCCTCTGTACTTGATATCTCAAAAATTACAAGAAATTAATTCCTTTATAGATGCATTTGATTTGCTACATTTTAAAATTAATGCTATACAAATTATATACCTCTTTAGTATACCTTTAGAAAAATTCAGTGCATGTTGTGTTGTTGTAATTGCAGCAATCACTGAAAAGGAGAGGAAGCAAAGACCTACCAAAATCAGAAAAAAAGTCACAGCAGACACCAACAGAGGTATGTTGCAGTAACTCGAGCCTCGATTCTTATGTGGAGACTTCAGGGAACTATGGAAATGGGGCACATGCGTTACATATATGCACTTGGCTTGCTTTTTGCTTTGCCCTTTGTTCTCCTGTATGCTGTGAAATGGAAGAGCTCTTACCCCAGATCTGCAGCCAGACACCACTAATCTCAAGGACCACCTAAACAAACGTAGTGCTGCAACAGAACCCACCAGCTTTCATCTACTCTGTATTTTAGGCAAAGTAAATGGCAGCACCAGTGAAACAAGGTTTATAGGCTCTATGTGTGCTCACTTCAGGATTTTTCAACACTATTAAGTCTGATAATGCTGCAAGCATAGAAAATATAAGGGTTTTTACAAGCCCCCATTTTCCGACTCCCCAAGGTATTTCTGGGGACTGTACAAATTTTAGCCACAAGTAAAATAGCATTTTCCCCTCTTTTTAATTTATTGATCAGTGAAAAAAATATTGCAGGAAAATATCTTAGTATCTAAAGCCATGTACCTGTGATTGTTAATCTCGTAAGTTAAGGCAATCCACTGGAAGTCTCCTGTTTGACTTTAAATTTCTTCAAATACTGGGTTTTTTTCCCTAAGGATGACAATGAAGACCTGAAATGCCAGCTGCAGTTTGTCAAAGAAGAAGCAGCCTTGATGAGGAAGAAAATGGCTAAAATTGATAAAGAGAAAGACAGATTCGAACATGAGCTGCAAAAATACAGATCATTTTACGGGGATTTGGACAGTCCCTTGCCAAAAGGTGAAGCGGGTGGGCCGCCTACCACAAGAGAAGCTGAACTCAAGCTTCGATTGAGGCTTGTGGAGGAGGAAGCTAACATTCTTGGGAGAAAAATAGTGGAACTAGAGGTAGAAAATAGAGGACTGAAAGCAGAGCTTGATGATTTAAGAGGAGATGATTTCTCAGGGACCACTAACCCACTCCTGGGAGAGCAGAGTGAATCCCTGTCAGAATTACGCCAGCATTTGCAGCTAGTAGAAGATGAAACAGAATTGCTGAGGAGAAATGTAGCTGATTTAGAAGAACAAAACAAACGCATAACAGCTGAGCTGAACAAGTACAAGTACAAGTCTGGGGCCCATGAGAGCTCTAGGCACCACGATAATGCCAAGACAGAAGCGTTACAGGAGGAGCTAAAAGCTGCACGAATGCAGATCAACGAGCTGAGTGGCAAAGTCATGCAGCTCCAGTATGAGAACAGAGTCTTAATGTCCAACATGCAGCGCTACGACTTGGCCTCTCACCTTGGTATCCGTGGCAGCCCTAGGGACAGTGATGCAGAAAGTGATGCAGGAAAAAAGGAGAGCGACGATGACTCCCGCCCCCCTCACCGCAAAAGGGAAGGTCCCATCGGTGGGGAAAGTGACTCCGAAGAGGTGCGCAACATTCGGTGCCTGACACCCACAAGGTCTTTTTATCCCACGCCATCGGGGTGGCAGAAAAGCTTCACAGACAGGCAGCAGATGAAGGACATTCGCTCTGAAGCGGAGCGGCTGGGCAAGACAATAGATCGCCTAATTTCCGACACGAGCACCATCATCACAGAGGCGAGGATTTATGTAGCTAATGGGGACCTCTTTGGTCTGATGGACGAGGAAGACGACGGCAGCAGAATACGTGAGCACGAGCTTCTGTACCGGATCAATGCGCAGATGAAGGCCTTCAGGAAAGAGCTCCAGGCTTTCATCGACAGGCTCGAAGTTCCAAAGTCTTCGGACGATCGAAGTGCAGATGAACCTTTGTCAGTGAGTCAGGTAGACTTTTACTTATTACGGCCTACAGGTAAAAAGGCTCTGCCAAGCAAATTAAACCTCAAATTCGATTTATGGCACAAAAAGAAAATTTTTTATTCTAGGCAGTGGACAAAAATCACTGTTTCTTATATTACTTAAAATCCTCATTTGGCCTTATGAAAACATGTTCTACCAGTAGAATTCACTGTTTGTGAACAGTGAATAAGTCTGGTTTCCCAAAAACTAAAATTATGCTATAGGAGGTAGAATACTCCTTTCTGGCTTTGCAAATGCATTTGACAGAGTTGGGCCTTCATTGCCACTAAAGGCAGTGCAGACAGTATTTTTGGCACATATGAACATGATTCATAAATGGACATGATTGTTTTCTTAGTGCTTGGGTTCCTATTAAATGAATAAAAGGAAAATTTTATTAATTTTAAACAGGAGGAAATATTAAATTTCAAAAATTGTAGAGAATATGGCAAACCACAGATTAAAAGCAACCATGCAAATCTACTTTATGGAGTCACAAAGACACACAGTAATGTGAATATTGTAATTGCTATAACAGATTGCATCTTGTTGAAGGCCTGTTAGTCACTGCTTGCATGCAGCAGTAACAAGCATCTTTGTTGTGGTTTGTTTTCGTGCAGAATTGTTTCAGAGAGCTTTGGGGGAGCAAACTCCTTGCTGACTCAAGATTTTTGCCATGAAAAATGAAAATTACCTACCCTTATCTTATCATGCAATCCTATAGTTGGCATATCTTGTTATTGATAATGAAGTTATCCAATGTTTTGTAAGTCTCTTGCTGTGTTAATTTACTTCGTGCTGCCTTGCTAGTTTACAGTCGAAGTAGTTGCCAGGTGAAGCTGAAAGCTATTCTTATTCCTATGCTGACTAATTAGTCTTTTGTTTCCTTGTATCAGAAAGTCACAGACGCAGTGAGTTTAAAGCTAATCAATTACTATACATGTATTGCATGAAATCAAAGAGACGGCATTTAGCATGCACACTTTCTGATCTAGCAGTAGTGCTGAGCTTGTAGAGCTCCCATTAGCTTAAAGGCAGAGCACTGCATGGACTTACACAAATGCAAAACAAACTAAGTATTTTCTCTAAACAAATAACAGCAATCGAACATTTAACAATTGGACATGTCAGGGCTTGACCATGCAGAACTGCTACTGAAGTAAATGGGAGATGGGCGCTTGGTCCCTCCACAAGCATAGTCTGATTCACTATTTATTTTGTTGAAACTTTGGACTTGCTATTCCATTAATTGACTGTTCTCTTTGTCTTTGTATTTACCTTCCCAGATGTTCCAGCCTATCATTTTACTTATTCTCATCCTTGTATTATTTTCATCCCTTTCATACACAACAATATTTAAACTTGTCTTCCTTTTTACACTGTTTTTTGTATTGTAAGTCATTCATCATTTACTGTTCATTGTAGTGTTATTTTCAGTTTGTTTATTTTGTCCACCCCCCAAGATACGAAGTGCAAGAGACATAGTTTCTGTAATAGCCACTGCTGTAAAAACACTGAAGACTACTTGTTTGCCAAAACCAAAGCCAAACCAAAAAACCTGCAAAAAACATACCAAAAAGTCGCCCAGTTGAATAGGAAACCTGCTCACCACGGTACTCCAGGTAAGCAAACAGAAAATAGAATTTTTCACTTTGTCTGGTTTTATAATTTTTGAATAAAAATTTCCTGAGGACTGGAACCAATTTAATATTCATAAATTTGCATCAAATCAGAAACAAAACAGAAATAGGCAGAGTGGGTGTGAGGGCTCTGTTACTTTCCTCTTCCCACTCCTAGAAAAAGAATTTGTATTCCAGCCACATATGAATAGTAAAGTCATATCCTGTGTGTATTCTGCAGTTTGGTGTCAGAGTTTGTATATATATTTTGCATAGTTGTGATGATAATGTCTTTCAGCACTGTAGTATGTGGATTAGGCACCACAGAGGGGACAAGATCAGACTGGTTGGTATATAGAGCACTATATCTGGAACTGTGGCTAGGAGCTGGAGCCTCTGAGAATGAGATGCCTGAGGAGAAGGTATCAGAGTAGTTGGGGAGTCTTTTGAGAGATATAGGCTGGCTGCATCCTCTCTGCTCTAGAAAAATGGCCATGCTGCAGTCTGACTTGAACTGATGGGAGTGGTGTAAGTCACCTTGGCTGACATGGAGTTTGTCAGGTAACATTTCCCAGCCTGTGGCCACCGTAGCTCCCCAGGTTTCAGCATGAGTTTTGAATGGACATGGTAACTCTTGGTTTGCTGAGCGACCCCTGTCTAATCATGCCATTGGCAGCCAGCGACTGTAGTGAGGGAAGCTTGTGTACATAGGTGTGCATCAATAGTCACTGAATACTCCTATCTTGCTTTTGAGAGGCTGAAGGAAGAGTACAGGCGACTCACTTCTTTCTTTCACACTTGCATAGGCAGTTCCTACAAGCAGTACATCTCCTGCTATGAAAATCTCACCTGAAATGCCCAATGGAACTCACTTTTCTGTTTTATTCAGCCCATGTTGAAACCACTGAGCCCCACAAATATGAATTCTCCAAAGGTGAACAAGTATGTGTATTAATGACACTTTTATTTTTCTGCAGTTGCCATGTTCAATAATAAGAGTGGTAATAAATAAAGCAGCTGTTTTTCTAGGTGGCAGTAAGGATTCCATTTGATTTATCATGCTAGCTCTCTGTTCACTTAATTCATTCCCCAGTGAGAACAGTTCATCTCCATGCCTGTGTTGTGCTCTGCTACCAGAAATAGTTGAGACACCATTTTGAGGGAGAATCCTCAGAGAGCAGCAAGAGATGGGACAATAAGATTTTTTTTTATGAGAATGAAAAAATAGTAAAAATATTCATTATTTAAAAATGCTGTATTTTTCTACTTGTTTGTCTGTCTTTCCCTCAACATACTCTGCAAGTGCAGTAACCTTGATCAGCTAAATCACTCAACTCCTTGATTTAATCCAAATACTTATTCCTACCAGGGGATGTTGTCATCATTATCTATTTTATAGTTACTGAGATGTCTAAAGGAAATTATAATCAATAGATAGCTTTGACTGGTGTCCCAGTTAAGGATAAAGTCAGGCCCAAAGTAATTCTAAGGCATTTCTAAGATGCTTTAATTTACGCTGTTACCTGAAAGTTAAGTTCCACAAATTAGAAACTATTATGGCAAGATATGCTCAAGCCCTAATTCACAGTGAATTTCTATAACTGGAAAAGGCCTTTTGTTTTTCAGCAACTGCTGGAAATACTAGGGTTTTTTCCCTCATGGATTTGCAATTTGGACATTAAAAATACAGTAATTTTAGGCTTAAACTTGTTATACCAAATCTTAGCACAAGACTGACTTTTTCAGTTTCTTTCTGCTTTAGTATCTCCCATGGAGGAAAAAACAATCATTTGGATTTTCTTAAATGTTACTAACTTAATTCCCATAGGAGAGAAAAAGTCATACTTAAATCTAAGTTCTGAAGTTCTGGGCTTCTAGATTTTAACCCACACTTGTTTATACCCTTCTTGCTGTTGTATGTAATAAAAATGAGTAGAGAAGGTTTGATTTACAGAAAGTGTATCAGTAACAGTAATACTCTAAAATTGTAATACACTGAATTCATACACTGAATAAATCTTGGAAAGTAATTGGGAAAGATTTGTTTCTTTCTCAGAAATCAGAAGAGGTAAGAATGAACTACTGAGATGAGAGGTGGAGATAATCTCTGCACAGCACTGGCAATTACAACCCCATTGATTTCTCACAGTGTTTTTTCTTGCACAAAAGCTGGAGTTTTCCATCAAGCATCAACAAAGCAAAATCAAAGCTGAGACCTTTTGGGACATTTAGGAAGCTATTGCACAGGCTGCAATCTGAAATTAAAGCACACCAAAGCATACAAAATCATTTTAGAAGCTCCCCACAGTCTTTGAATCTCTCATGAGCAAGGAGAATGGTGAGGAAAAATCAAACAGAGAAGTCTCAGTGAGAAATGTGTTTTTCCTGTCCTTTTGCATTCAGCTTGAAGGGCGTGATTGGAGCTGGTGATGTGTTCCACACCAGATATTGTGCAATTTTAAAAGATGCTGAGAAAGCTAATAGAGTGAGTATGGACATTTATCCAAAGCCAGAAGATAAGATCTAGCCAAAGAAATGTGTTCTATGTCTTGCTAAACTGAAATAACTTGTTATTACGAAATGCAGTAATTATACTTGCCAAGAAAGGAAGCAGATTCTCCCCACTTGGTTACCGGCCTGGTGGGCAAAGACCATCTCACAGGTGAGTGAGCAAATGCAGCTGAATACATCAGCATCCTCTAGCAGGACTGCATCAGAGTCAGGCAGGGCAGGGACAGAGAACACTGCTGATTCACTGATTCTGCCTGCTGCATAGCTTGGGGTTCTGAAGAGAAATAGGTGAGAAGAATATAGATTTTGCTTGCATGTGGCAAGGAGCTGGATATGCCAGGTTACCTATCAGTTCAAATCTCACTCAGCAGATTCACAGTTCCCATTTTGGAATATTCTGGTGAAATATTAATGTTCTGGGGGAAAAAAGTCACTAAATTTGAACCATGAGATTGCCTTAATTTAGCACTTCCCTGAAATGTTAAATTTTGTTTCCTGTGTTCCCAGGGGATTTATTCTGTGTTCTTTCAAAAGGAAAAGATCTTGCTTCTGTAGATCTAAATCTGATATTTTTATGGTTGTGGAAATATACACTATATCAAATGAATTTTTATGTAATTTAGGGAATAGGTGCAATTGTTTTCTTTTAATGCAGCCAGAAAAATTTAATTAAATTTTTTTCCTATTTAGAGCTGGCTCTGAATGTCCTAACAAAATCCCTTTACAAATATTTTCTTCTACTGCTACTGAAAAATTCCCATTGTTAAAATGACCATTTTCTCCAGGCTCAGAGATATTTCTTTCAAACAAAAATATCCATGCCTGAAGCTCCAGTTTAGAGATAGAATAAGTGTCTGCTGACACATGTCACCAGTGCTTCAGAATCAAAACTAGAAGAGAGCAGGTGCTTTAGCGCAGAAATATGCCTGGCAGTCGGAAAATAGAAAATTGCCAAAAACATGGCTGTCTAGATATGTGTTATAAAAAGAGATGAACTGCACATGAACTTCAGGGGTTGTTTACGAAAACAAGCAGCGCTTCAGGGTATTACATGCCCTTCTCCTGAATCACCCCAGAATCTGATAGGTGAGTAGGAGACTTCTAAAGGCATCAGTATCACGGACGTAGTTCCCATTGGCTTACATTTCTGTCTCTGATTTAATGCCACGGGAAGTGATATTCAAACTCAGCTTTTGCCATTACACATGCAGTTGCCTATGGGGAAAATTACGGTGGCTCTATTTTAAGTAAACATCTAAAGTATCTGTCACCAATTTCCAATGTAACCTTGGAGCAGCGACATGACATAACATTTTGTTGGCTCTGTTTCTCCACTGAGTAATATCCTATAGCAGAAGCACACAACAGTAAGAGGAGACAGAGTTTGTATTCCCCTCTTCCCATTTCCCGTTGTAGATATCCACTCCCGAGGTGTATATACCGGGATTATCAAGGTGTACATCATTTAGGAATCTAATGTTGAGGCTGGGTTGACTGAAGCAGCAACAGCACTCTTCTTCCTTCTTGTCACTGGCTTTTGTGGCCATAGCAAAATGGATGTGCCATAACCAAGCTGGTGCAGCAGACCTGAAGATGCCCTGAAGTGGTCTTGAGTACATTTTATTAGCCTCTGCCCTGAGTATATGTTTAGATTATATGCCATGCTGAAACTCATGCTGCTTTGTCTCCAGTCTTGCATAATGAAGAGAAATTTAGCAGAGGTCTTGTTTAAAATGCCCTTGCACCTTTTTTTGTTGAGGTGCTAACTTTTGACAAAGCAGTGCTGGTACCAGATATGAACAAAATATACTTTTCCTGTGGAAGCAATATGTTGGATGTAATAAGCCCGCAGTAGTCTTCCTGCTTATTTTGCCTGTGCCAGAGGCCAGAAAGCCACATTTGCTGCTTTGTCTGCTGATGCTGGAGGACAGACAGTGGGGACAGTCTCTGTTGAATAATTTCTTATCCTCAAATGCAGAAGTCTCTACTGCTACACTTAAGGGTATATAGAACAATGATCCCATGTTTTTACAACTCACTTCATATTTTCTTTGTCTCGCCTTTTCCATATTAGGATGAATTCGACATGTCCCTTTGACCTATGAGGTGGGTCCAGTGCTTGTCTCCTAAGGAGTCCCTCAGTCTCACACGTTTCTAATTCCTCACACTGACAGAGATGTAGGCTTTTGCCTGACTGAGAACTTAAGCCTGGGATTTAGTCCATTGTCTTATTTATTTTTACTGATTTTACTTCAAAGGGTCCGCATAGCAAGACGAGAGGCATGGAATTAACAATATTAAAGACACAAGAATAATGGCCTATATTGATGAATAAGAGTAAAAAAACGTGTTAAGAGTCTGCCTTCATGTGCAGTAGTGCAGCTGTGCTGGCTTCAGGGAGGAGGCAGTGCTGCGATGCCTGGCCCCCAGCTGTGGGCTCAGTTCTGCTCCCAGGCACTCCGGCTTCACTCCCAGCCATGTCAGCTGGCACTTGAGACCTAGCCTCATAAAAGAAAGTAATACTGTCTCTTTAGATTTAAATCCTCAGAGTTTAGAGTCTGGAGATTTTCTTCAGGAACATTCAGTTGTGTACTTGGGGCATATTTGTTCAATTTTTAGATCATCTTTCAATTTTCACAAATAGCCCAAGTCCAATGATTTAGGTTACGTGGGAGCAGAATAAGCACCCAATTAATGTATTCGCTGAGACTTACAGCTAGACCATATAAGGAGAAAAAATGTCTTTTCCCTGAAACCTGGTTTGGTATTTACTATAAAATGCACCCAGAGTTAAAATCTTTATACTGTGCATGGATTTTATAATGGATTTTATCAGATAAAAACTTACTCTTCTAAAGAGCAGCGTGCTGACTAAGCAAAGGATGTGTGAATCCTCATATCGTGCCCTTTGTCTCACAGATCCTCTTGTCATCAGCTGCACTGCGCACAAAAATATATTCCTGCTTGGGGCATTCCAGGATATCTGTCTGACAGCAGGATTTGGTCAGTTTTATGCTGCCCAAATCAAGTTTTTTGTGGCCCTCCTCCAGGCACATATGGGGAAAAATGTTCCGTGAGAGGTGAATTTGCTGCCTGTCTCAGTTGCTGTCTGCCCGAGCAGCAGCACCCAGCAGGGCAGGGTGTGTGAAGCTTCCCCCGGGGGTCTCTCTCCGGGTGCAAAGTGAGAGTTTAACCCACGGTGCAGCAGGAGAGTTACCGAGGTGGGCAGAGACCTCAGGAACCAGCTGGGCTCCTCCTGCCTGCAGCTCAGCAGGGGGAGCAGCTAAATTTTGCTGCTCTGGCTTCAGGGTCTCCTGTGGACTTTTGCTTGCTGGATCGCTTTTGTCACACTCCCTTCCCTTGTCCCATGCCAGCACTTGCTGTGGACACTCCCAGGGATTTATAGCCAGCCCAAGGTGTTTTTGGACCTTCTTTACCAGCCTTGTGCCAGAGATGAGTTTCCCTGCTCAAGGGAGATTCTTCATCCAATTTCAAGTGCTTCGCTTCGCTGAGACACAAAGTGTCTTAACAGACTGTAGAATCTGATCCAGCAATGCTATAAAGTACCAGGAATATTTGGGTATATCCCAAAGAAACCGTTACTGCCATTCCCAGAATGCAAGACAGTAGGATTACACAGTGCCCAATAATTCTGCATTTCATAAGTGAGAGCATATTTAGAATACAAAAAAAGATTTTAGGGAGGAGTGGTTTGCTTTTAGCTCTTTAAGATAGCTGTTAACCAACAAAACCACTACTTTAAACAAAACTCCCTTTACAAAGCAGTTAAGGAGGATCAAGTTGCGAAGCTCAGAATGATCATACTAAAAAATATAACCCTGAAAACTGGGTCTGGAAGACAGCAAAAAATCTTCCTTTACAGCATTGACAACAATAAAAGAAACCTAAAATTGCCTATTGTCATAGCTTTAATATTAACACTAGCTGCTTTGGCAAGCTTCAAAGAATGGACTGCACTATAAAACCTAAAAATGTCCTGGACTTGGAGTTGTTTACACAAAATATGAGGAGATATAAAGTTACAAAGCTGGGGGTTGGAAGAGATGGCTTTAAAACCATCCTCCGTGCACTGACGTCACGTGGAAGCCAGCTGCGGGGATGATGCTGAACGGAACTGTTTTCCAGTTTGCAAAAGTTGAGGAGTTATTCAAAGAGAGTTGCAAATGCTGCCCCAGTTGAAAGGTTGTGTCTTTCTTAGCTTCCTTATTTCTTTTAAAGATCAAGATTCACAGAACAGGATCCCTGCTAGCTGTGTGTTTCATTGCTTTCGCTGCTGCCTAGAAATGGACTGAAAAACTCCGAAAGGATTTCTTATTCCATGAAAGGTATGGTTGCAGTTTATTTTAGATCTGTGGTTTTGAACAGTTAAGATTAAAAAAGAAGGCACATTTCTGATATGGGAAACAGTTATTTAGACATCCCTGTAATGTTATTTATATGTAATGAGAAGTTCATGTATGTTATATATGGTCTTTATTCTTAAAGTTCAGTCAGTTTTTTCAATGCAGACAGAGTTATATTAACAGAACAGGAATGACAGATAGCATTGTGTGTACTTGAGTCCTCTTCTTTTCTTTCTCTTTCTTTCTTTCTTTTCCTTCTTTCCTTTCTTTCTTTCTTTCTTTTTCTTTCTTTCTTTCTTTCTTTCTTTCTTTCTTTCTTTCTTTTCTTTCTTTCTTTCTTTCTTTTCTTTCTCTTCTTTTTCTTTCTCTTTCTCTCTTTCTCTCTCTTTCTTCTTTCTTTCTTCTTTCACTTTCTCTCATTTCTTCCTCTTTCTTTTCTTTCTCCTATCTCACTCAACTGTACTTTCTTTTTATGTACAAAGTGCATGTTATCGTGACACATGGCACACATTTATAATTGAACAAATACATATGTTCACAATTTTCTTAGTCATCCAAAATACAGCACTTATTTGGAAATATAATTTGATTGCATTTTTTTTTCTGTAAAAACAAGGGAAGATTTGAGTATCTGAATGATTATGCACATCCAATCTGATTAAACTCTGTTGAAAAATAACATCTCAGCTGATGTCAAGCAGATTATTTTCGGAAGTTGCTAGAGGTTGTTTGCAAACTATCTTGCATTTTTAATATGTGGCTAGAAAGGGTAAGATATGGGGGAATAATGACTAACATCAAATAGTTGGTTAAAACATTTTTTGCTTCAGAGGAGGAAGGGCTAAAGGAGAAGTTAAGGGAAAATGCAGCTGATGCAGACAAAATTGATTATTTGCTTAATTTGATTGCTGTAATGAGCTTCTGACCTTGTCTGGGACATGCAGGAATTGCCAATACTGCAAGAGCACAGATATTGTTCTGATCCACAGAGCAAATGATAATGTGGCATTTTACATGCCTTTGGATTGCTTAAGCCACATGAAATACCCATGGGGAAACCTCGGTGCACTGTACACACAGAGGGTGTATTACCAGGACTGCACATTGTACTCCACCAAAATAACCCCAAACAAACCCAAAGGAAACGCCAATAAAAAAGAAAGGGGTGGGGGGAAGAGAAGTAGAAATAGGAATCAGAGTCTCTGAGGAACTGATCTACTGTACAACAGCAGCAAAGCTGTGTAGTCATCCAGCTGCTAACATCAATAAACATGAGTTTTCTTCTCAGAATTTGTGTCAAGAGGAAATCCAAGAAGCCTAAGAAACTATACAAGCTTTTTGTGGATCTTAGAGCTACAAGGGACCATCTGTAACTTCTGTAACTATCCTCTTTCAAGACTTGATTTCCTTCTGACTGTCGTCAGTGTCTTTTTATAATCAGAGTTCCACATGAAACAATTTGAAAATTGTTAAGATGTATGCCAACATGGCAATAGTAGTTTCCAGCTCTAAGGAAGCACCGGAGGCCTTTTCAATGCTATATTCATGCTTGAAAGGAGTACATATTATATCTACTCTTATATGTGTAAAAACAAATATGCTATACATTACTGACTTTTCTAGTAATATGTGGCTGAGTAAGCATGGTCATTATTGTGAAGTGCATTAGCAAAATCACCATGAGTGCAAGTTGTTGACAGATTATGTCTGCCTGTCTTGTTCATGACTTTATAGCATTAACATATGGGGGTTTTAAATTTTTTTTTTCTGACATGTATTTGTATAAGAATTAAAGTGGAGCAGAGAGTTGACTTCGGTTTGTTTCTCAGAGGTATCCTGAAAGGTTATAAAGATATAAATATAGCAAAAAAACCTCCTCAAATGACGATCCTAAAAATTGCAACATTTGAATTAGCAAAGTGAGAAAGTACTGCAATATTCCTAAAGTTCGTTAGCAATAGATGTTTAGATTGCAATATATCTTCAGTGCAATAGAATTTTTTTGCAAGTGATTTTTGGTCAATGCCTACTGGATTCTGGCACAAAGCTGAAACGCTGGCCTGGAGAGGTGCAGTCTCTGTAGCCTGGCTGCATTCCCCAAGAGGCTGTGAGCAAGCCAGTACTTGACTTCTTTTTTGATGAGAATTCTGTGCTGTCTTTCAGCAGCTCCTAGTTTCAAGTAATTTTATGGTTTTATGAAGTTGCTCTGTATGTTTTTAGGCAGGGGAAAGAAGAAGGGTTTGAAATCTGTTTGTTGATAGTTGAGGGACAGACTGTCATTTCAGAGCTCCAAGGCAGGTGCTTGGGTAAATTGTTCCGCAAGCCCTGAGTTATGACTGAGCCCATGGTGGCTTGGGAGATCCTGTGGGAGGACTTCCTATGACCCAAAGACCTGAGTAACCTGTTGGGTTTCATCTGAGCTCTTCTGCTTACTTGTACATGAAAGAAGCTGACTCCAAGTTTGGCATCATCTTCCCAAGTCAGCTGAAATAATGCAGACACTGGTAAATGGTGATTACATGGTAGCCACAGCTGAATCAACAAGACTTGCCAGTAATGTACAGGATGGGAAAGAACTTTGCTCAGGAGTGAATTTTTATTATATCATAGAAATTGTGGGCAGTAAAATCAGCAGTTCCTGTGAGTTGACAATCACTGATCATCAGTCAGGGAAATGAACAAATTGCAGGAAGGTAAACTGGGCTTACCCCTAGTAAACTCTCTGATAATTCATTTGCCTACCTATTTGGTTTCTGCCAGGAGAGGAAAGCAGTGCAGAGGCATTTTATTACTAGAACTAGATTCCATGTCCACCTAGGTAACCCAACAACTGGCTTTGAGAGCTGAAGTTAACAAACTCAAGTATCAGCGCCTGTGTACCAGGCATTATATCACAGGAGCCATCATAACGGAATGAGTGAGTGTTATTTCAGCCTTGCTGGCATAGTAAATGCTCTGATGGTAGTGGGGTTTCTTCTGTAAAGCCTAAGAAAGCAAGAGGAACACCAGGCCCATAAAACCTGTAACTGCTTTGCTCCAAAGTCAGATAAGCAGATCTAAAATATTTCCCTTAAAACATGCCTGTTTAGTGGTTCAATCATTAGTTTCTTCATTTACAGACACTAAGATGCTAAAGACTTCTGAAGGGAAGAAACTGATGCACAAATTAGTCGAATATTCTGAGAAAGGTTTTGAACAAGACTAGAGTTAGTGCTATTGGAGAACATTTTCTAGTTTTCCCTATGCTGGTCCTGAAACTAACATTTATAGATTTAGATCTCTAAATCCAAAATTCTTGAACCCTTTTTAGTGACCCACTGTCCAATATTAATAAATGATTTCTACTGTATATGTGTTTGTACCTATTATTAGCTTTTCTGTCCTGTCTTCCTTCATGAATTCCAAAGCGTTCACGTAGCCATGACAGTTCCCTGCGTACATCAAGTTTGCAGTCTTCAATTGCCAAAGAAATGTAACAGTCTCTGTCGTGCTCCTTGCATGCGTGCAAGGAGTGCGTGAGCAAACATGAAACCTTTACATTGGCAGTTGCCTTTTGAACAAACACAAAAATAGCTTTCACCCTCAAGGACAGATATTGCAGGATCCCAAGGTCCTGAAGTGCCATTCAATATTATACGGACTCAAATTCATTGAAAACATATTTACAGTGAGGACTAATGGCAAAGATGCAAAGTGATCATGGTACAGATCCTGCTGTGGCAGATGCCACTGAATTCTGTGATGCTGAATGTGAGGTGTTCCACCTCCCCTTTCCTGACTCTACCATCTCTACCTTTGGGTTTATGTCCTATAATGCTTAGCTCATCCGTATTTCAGTCACACTCCAGATAAATATCAAGCAATCGTGTAATTCTGTCTCCTGCAAGCACATTTGGGTTATTAATTTTGGGAATTGGCTTGGTTGTCTTTGTTTCCTGAAAGCTAGAATAAAACATAAGACTTACTCTCATAAACTTCCAGGAAACATTCAGGGAAGAAAGAAAAAAAGCAGAGCTATCTTTGCTGTTGCACAGACTGTAGCCATGGACCTGCGTGAACAACTGGAGAATACCGAGAGGAGCTGGAATAAAGAAAAAATGGAATTGCTGGAGAGATTTGACAATGAAAGGAAAGAATGGGAATGTCAATGGAAGGTCATGCAGAAGAAAATAGAAGAGGTACTTTTAAACAAAAATCTGAACACTACCATTTTCACTTGGTGCGAAGTGACATGGAGTCACTCCAGTTTTTTTTTTCTATATTTTATCCTATTTCTTATGTGTCACTG
This sequence comes from Machaerirhynchus nigripectus, assembly GCA_013397975.1. Classification (NCBI taxonomy): domain Eukaryota; kingdom Metazoa; phylum Chordata; class Aves; order Passeriformes; family Dicruridae; genus Machaerirhynchus; species Machaerirhynchus nigripectus. The sequence goes on along the minus strand of VZRQ01004165.1, from coordinate 906,417 downwards.
GAAGTTTCTAATAGCTGATGGTAGGATAAAAATCCTGGGATTAAGCAGTATTTGCAATTGCTCATTTAGTAGTCATGAATACAAAGTAGGAGGTGAAATGTGGCTTTGTGTGCTGTGAGATTATCGGTGTACATACTGCTGCCAGTTCAGCTGGGCATGAGCCATGCTGCCTACATTATACACAATTTTTTCAAGTATATATTGGACAATATGGGGAGTTAGAAAAATGCATATTTGGTGACAAAAAATTTAGGTATCGTAATTGTCTAGCAAAAAGGATTTAGATGGCACAGGTCTGCTGGGGCAAATGGTGATACTAAAAATAATACAGATATAAAATACTGTGTGATACAGAATTATTCTGGCTAGAACCTGTTCCTTTTATGGATGACTTTTGGGACAGAAATCAGGTACAGTAAATAGCATGAAAGTTCTGAAACCACTTGTGTTTACACATACTAGCAAACCGTCCCTGCCATTTGCAAAGCATCTCCTTCCAGAAACAGCCACAGTGATTATTTATTATTCTTTTATCCTCAAATTGTCCCTGCAGCCAAACCCTCTGACACTCTCTAATGCATTAACTGAGTCTGCTTGGCAGCATATAGAGGCAAGTTTTTTCATTAGTGAGCTTTCCACATTTTTCATCTAATATACACATGGGGTGGTTTCGCGTGCTCTCTGCCTGCACTGACCCGTGGCTGAGCAACACAGGAATGTGTGGCAGAGATTGCTCACATGAAAGTGAGAAGGAAAATGGTCAGAGCCAAAGGAACTGCAGCCATACCCTGCCCATTAAACCAGCCTGCAGCAGAACTCCATAATGTCAGCTCTCTTATATTTTACCCACAGTTCTTGCAGACTTTGGTATGATAGCCTTTGCCACATTTTGTCTTTTGTGTTAGGACTTTTCTGTGCAATCTTCCCTAATTTTGCTGCCAGGCTGAAAATGCTTCAAAAGTTAGTAATGTGATCTGTGTATGTAGTTGAATTTCATTCTCTTAGCTATAAGAACTGGTTTGGACTGATGCTAATGAGAGGGTATTCTGGCTATTAGTAGACCTGACAATGTCAGTAAGGATTGTTTTCATCATATTCTTTATTAGCACAGAGATTAGGAAAGCATGACAGAGACAGAAAAAGAGATAAAGAATGGAATGGGGCTGAAGGGAAGAGAATGAAGCAATTTGCTGGCTACTGCAGGGCCAAACAAAACTGCAGATGACACCCCAAGATTATTGGAATCCTAAGGTTCCCTCTTAAGCTGTGTCTATAGCTGCTGCTGATTTCAGATGCCTGACATTTCTTCTCCAAAAGTCACAAGGCTGGAGAAAAGCATAGATAGATAGACACCTTTTAAATACCATTGTCTGTAGAAGGACTTCATCAATAATACTTGTGCTCCCTTATCAGCTTGTATTTTAATTTGGTAGTTTTCTCTAACCCACCAAACATAACTTAATTCATTCAGGAAGATTTGTGGGGTTGAGGAGTTGATATTATAGTTATGGGGTGGTATCCTTCCTTCTTCCTGCTAAGCTGAATCTGTATGAGGCTCTTATTTCTTGGAAATGGCAAAGTTCAGCCCTCAGTTTCCATGAGCAGCTGGGCTTTGGGAGTGAAATCTGAAAACCCAGGATGAGGTCAAGTGTTAAGTCTCTGAACGTGAGAATACTTCTAATCCACAGCACTACCCATGAAATGGCCATATGTCCTTCATGTTGTTATTTTTTTCCACTGTCCTTCCAAAAGCTGTTGTGATGGCCTTGTGCACTGTGAGAGGGCAGGCAGATGGATGTTCAGAGGTGCCTGTATGCTTTCTTCATGAGAGCAAGTTAAGAATGAATGTTTATAAAGAGCAGTGGGATTCTTGGCACTGGAAATTATACTGTAAGCAGAAGAGATTTTTATGATGTTGCTATTGTTTCTAATTTGTAATTTACCATGATTCCTAGTTTGACTGTGCTGGGTGACCAGAATTAACACCTCTTCATTTACTAATGAAGCCACTGGACCTCAGCAGATAGCATGAAAGAAGAGGGTCACAGCACATTGCCAAATAATACCATTCTGCAGTACTGATTTATCACTCCAGTCATAGGGAGGAATTCCACTTGTCAGAGAACTGAAAGAGTCTTCTCTAGTGCAGATGGCACTGTATTTGATGAGAATTGACTTCCCCTCCTTCAAATAATATACTTTATTAGGCTGTAACACAGCCAGAACGCTCTCTGTCCCTCACATTCCCCCACATTCCCTATCCATCACATCACAGTTGTGTCCATCAGTGTGCTGATATTACTTGGAAAACAACCATGCAGCTTTCGGCTCAAGGCAGGGCCAGTTATCTCGTGAGATCTCTTCCAGTCCCAGCCATGGGTTGAAGCTATACATTAAAACTATGGCAGAGAGTTTGAGAATGGTAGCAGCCCTTTCCTTATCCTGTGGCAATCATGGAGTGTGAATTATCACACTAGGTGACTCAGCACTTTTCTACTAACACGTGTACAGAATCTTTCTAATCAGTGCTAATGAGCGAAGCATCATTCAAAACAGAAAATACATATGGGGGCTTTGCCATAAAGTTTGTTATAGTAACATGATTTAATAGAATTTCTGTTGTCTTTTCAGCTTTACCAGGAGGTAAAACTTAGAAGGGAGAGCAATATGACCATCCATGATAGCAAGGCCATTCAGAGCAAGATGCTGCAGCTGTCCTTGCATTCCCCTACTTTGCAAGAGAGTGGCACAGTGGAGCTGAACCATCAACGCAAGGTGGCAAACGGCAGAATGGAGAAAGGGAGTTTGCTCGGTGTAACAGGACACGAATGGAAAGAACCCAGAGATGAGAGCAGAAACAATACTCTGTTAATGGACAGTCTGGCCTTTGAGAACCACGAGGAACCTGAAGACAGACTCAGCATTAAAACTTCCAAGAAGAATACCAAGAATTATATTGGTGATCTCAATGTAGTAAGTAAAGTATGAGCATGTTTCAGGTACAAGGGGGAGGAAAACACTGAGGACTTTGGCCTGCTAGGTTAAGCTAAAGAACTGGTCTCCCTGATTTTAGCTTTCCACAAGTCACTCTCTCTACTTCCTCCTAGGTTTGCTATTAGTGAGTGTCTTCTCACTGTTTAAATGTGTTAACAGTATGCTCTTTACCTCTGTTCACAAGGTGGGGGCATTTTTCTATCTTTTGTTATACTACTTTCCTCTGCTGTGAATCTCAAATGCAAATGACCACAATTTTCAAATTAATTCTGGAGATGCCATTTAAAATATATATATTAAAGGACTGGTTTTTATATTTTTAAAGGCTCTTAAAGAACTTGCCAGAGTCAGTGAAGAATTATGCAGCTATCAAGAGGAAATTCGAAAAAAGTCCAATCACAGAAGGTAAAAACATATTTGGACTTCTTATATTAGAGAAAGAAAATGAATAATGCTCCTTATGCTTTTCACTTTGAAGGCAGGTTTGCTGTTGGATTTATTAGTAGCTGGGCAGTTCCTACACTCCTAGGGTTTCAGTGCTTAGCATAAAACATTCAAATGAAATATGCTGGAATATGATACAAAGGCACATTTTACTAGTAAAATAGATTTTATCTACAGAACCTACAAATTCAGATTAATATTTATATGAGATGAAATTGTATTTGTTTCTAATGGCTATACAGAGGATTGGGAAAGTGAACAGATATTTCTGTCTGCTCTGGCCCCATTTCCACGTAGTTTTATACAACACTATATGGGTTTGTCAGGCTGGGAAGTTTCTTACTTAAACCCCAAATCTAGCCTTAGGCATGGGGGATGTGTCAGGAACGGATGATCCAAGAGTACAAAGAAGCCAAGAGAGGGAAAAACCACCACACATTTGTACTAATGGAAAGATGGCAAGTCAGACCCTGAAAAGTATGGCCAGTGAACCTTCTACCGCATTAAAAATTCAATGTTCATGGTCTTCCTAGCAAAAACCAGACGGCCTCTTGAGCTGTGCAGAAATTCTCAGGTAAAACGGAACCTTCTCAGATGCTCCCAAAGATCAGAGGGATTTCTCATGCTCCACTGTGAGATCAGTTGAATGTCTGTCACTAATTTATTATTTTAGCTGGGCTACTGTTTGTATCTTTAAAGCAAGTGGACTCATAGATGATGCATAACTTCTAAAGGTGCTTTTTTAACCTATCTCAAAAGACAAATCTCATGTATAAGGTTATGAAACCTAAACAAGGGATACACTATGTCCTACAGCTTTCTTCATTCAGTTCATAGGCAGATTCAGGAATCATTAGAAAAATATCCTACTGCCCTCACTGTTGCATAGGTAAGAAAACAGTCATCTAAAAAACTCAGAACAAGAATTTTAGTGGCAAAGGAAAGGAATACAAATTCCTTTTGCTGACGTCTCCTCAAATTTTTCACGTGTGTTTCGATTATACTGTGCATATCAGCTGCAGCAAAACTGCTCCCAAACCTTTCTAAGTAGCCAGTGTTAAAACACCTGCTCCTGAGGAGAATTAATCCATGCTGAGGTCTTCTGGAAGGTTCCTTATTGCTCATCCCTAAAACACCTCTTCTGTTATTTCCAGAATGAAGTCACTTCCTTTCCTGGGGGAATTTGAGGAAACCCAAAACACAGTTATTCTGCCTGAGATGAACCATGTGTCCAGCAATGAATCACAGACTTCAGCTGCTTTTGAAACAGAGGAACATAATAATAGGAAGAATCTGGTGAGCTCCACTAAGGCTTTGAAAGACATTTCTTATGGTGGTCTTACTGGTGACATAGGAACAGATGTCAGACCTTGGCAAAAGAAAGAAGCTCCACCAGTTCCTCCACGGAGCACTTCTCGGCACCTAACAAACTCACTTTCTGCAGTTGTACAGCTTTCAGAAGCACCAATAAGAGATCCAGGCATCAAAAGCAATTGCAAGGCTCAGGATGGTTGGAATGGAGGGAAACTGAGCAATCCTTCACCTCTAAACCAGAAAAAATCTGCAGCAGCCTGTGCAAATGGAGGGCAGGCTGTGAAAGTCCCTGTGATGGTAACTGCTGCAACACCTGTAACCAAAAATGAGTGCAATGTTCCAACAAGTTTCTGCCACAACACGTGGGCATATGATATGGGCAAGCTTGGAAAAGACAATAAAAATGAGCCTTCCCCACTGTCAGCCCAAAAGAGTTGTTCAGATGGAAATATGGCCCAAAGCAACAAGATGCACCAGAAACAAAACGCCAAGCCTCACAGCAGCCCTTTTTACAGCAATGACTTTTACGCCCCTGCTACCTTGCACAATGACCTTTTGGAAGACACCAGGTATACTTTGGGAAAGACCCAAAGAAATGAAATGCTAGCAGCAAAGATTGATGAGTTTAATCGGACTGTATTTCACACAGATAAATGTAACAGTGCTCTGCAGCAAAATCAGGTGCCTCAAACAGCATCAGAAGATCACAAACCCTGTGGTCCGCTGTGTGACTCTGCTACTAGCAGGGCAGAAACTGTAAGTACATCTTGTGTTTCAAATCCCAAACTCTCTCCAGCAAAGGAGCAAGAAACTAGCAACCCCATCAAAGCTGTCAGGACAGCAGGGCAACAAAAACACGTGAATGGACTTCCAAATACTAGTGGTTATAGGCACATGCTTCAGGAGCATGACTGGAGACCAAGTAATTTATCCGGTCGCCCGCGTTCAGCTGACTCAAGGTCGAACTATGGTGTTGTTGAAAAGCTTTTGAAAACCTATGAAAAATCAACAGCGACTTCTCTGTGTGATGCCAAATGCTGCAAAGATAAGTGGACACAGGCAAATTCTGAATTCACCAATGGGGGTTGCGAGACACTGAGTCAGTATTTAGAAATGCTCCAGATTGAGCAAGAAAAGCAAGACTTTCCAAGGAATTCAGCCAGGCATATTGGGCAGCAACTCAAGCAAGGAAAAGAGAGACAGAAGTTACCAGAGGTAAGGTTCATAAGAATGGCAAAAACAAAACAATTGTTTCATAACAAGCCTCAGACTCTAAAATTGGGCAGACTAACAATATATTGTAAATAATTATGTAAAAATAGATACTTTATGCCAGGATGTGGATGAATCAGGAGCATTTCCTCTGCAAATTATAGGGTTGTGGGAAGGCAGGAGCATGTAAGTAAGAATGAACAGTGAAGGCATGTGCCAGATTCTGATCCCGGCTGCTGTTCTGTAAAGCTAGTTTTTTACTGCAGTGCAGTTATGCTAGGATTGAAGTAGTGAGAACTTCAGTCAGGTTTTAACACCCTCTCTCGTTCCTTTAGCTGATGTGTTATGTCATAAGACTTCCCATGGGGCTTGAGCAAACTTGGCCATGCCCCAGACCCTGGAGGTCTTAGATAACATTCTTCAGTATCCAGGGTGCTCTTGAGTTCAGGATTTCCTTGGAACTGCCTATGACAAGGGGTATTGTGACTCCATAAAGTTTCCATTAATAAAGTAACCTTCTCTTACTCATGTCTCAGTTCCAGCTTCTCCTATATATTCAAGCATAGGCTCAGAAACAGAAGAGCATGGCATGACTAATTTATATTTGGCTGAATTTTATTTTCAGAAGTTTAGAAATACTGCCTTTGCCAACATTCTTTCTTAATGAGAAGGCAAACATGGTTTGGCAAACACACTGTAAGTTGCAGGTTCTGTAAAAGTCCACGAAGAGCACAAAGAGATATGCCTCTTGGAATCTCAAAAAAGATAAGGCAGGTGTGTTTTGAGCTGAGAAACTTAAATGGGTTCAGGCTGTCAGCTGGTATGCCTTAAATTGACCTCACAGACCTCACTGGAGCTGTATGGATTGAAGCAGCTGAGAATCTGACCATGCAGATTTTCTTCTGCATATCTTTCTGACAGCCTTGCAGTGATGCAATGTCTTATTTACAGGCACATCTTTACTTCAGCACAGAAAGAAAAAAGCCATGAAGCTTCTGATTTCTTTTTCATCCAATAAACTTTTAACTGGCAAACAAAATTTCATCACTGAATGTGGAGGAAAGGAATAATGACTTTTTCCACTGGTTCACAGTTTATATTGTCATTTCTATCTGTAGAAACTAAGTGTAGAATACTGCGTGATCAGGAGTTACCATTTAAGTCCAGCAGAATTAATGTCACAGAGATGTAAAGAACTACATGTGGCATGAGGAACTGGGTTTATTTTCATTTTTTCCCATTTACATCAATGTCACTATGATCAAAATCAGTTGGGTTTCCTCTGCATCCATGGCTCTGCAGGTAGACATGACACTGTATTAACACATAACCATTCTGAATTAGTTACCAAGTTAAACAGCTTCGCACTGGACTAATGGAAACAGAGTTTCCTGAAATAGGATCTATCAAAAAATACCTAAAAAGTATGTAGATCATACTCCAGTAATATTAGATGGCATTCTGAGTTCTACACTTGGAATAGTTTACAGCATTTATTGACAAAAAAATTTCCAGAAACTAAGAGATAAGAGGCAAATGTCAGTTTTGTCTTGCACTATCATTTTATACCTTTCCTTGTGTCTGACACTTGTCTTCATGTATTTTAAACCACAACCAATGTGAGAATCCCTGTACGTAGAAATAGCTGTTCTTTTGCATTCTGTGCATTGCTGCACTCCTTTTAATAGCTTCCAACCACCTGTTCTGAGGTCACCGCAAATGTCTTCCTGCATTCCCGCTGCATTCCACAAAAGCTCTAACTTGGTAAAGCTAGGAATTCCCTTTGTGTTCTAGGTATGTGTGCCAGCTAAATGTTCAAGTGAGAAGGGCTTCTCCCGTCCCGCTCGGCCAGCAAATCGACGCCTACCTTCCAGATGGGCATCCAGATCCCCGTCAGCACCGCCTGCTGTGAGAAGAACAGTGTACAACTCTGTCTCCTTTCGGTCAGAGACCTCAGTAGTCTGAACCCAGAGCTGGGTTGGATGGTGTTGTGAAAGCTCTATGCCTCACTATAACTGTGTTTGGTATGTGTCGTAGCAACCAGTTCCACACTGTTGTGTTTTGTCCAAGAGTGACCCCCACCACATGCCGGACAAAGCGTTCTGAATCTTAGGTCATCATCATCATGGTCTTCAGTGTTTTTATTGAGATGAAATAGCTATATTCCTGGTTTTCTCTGGGTCTTTTTTTTTTTTTTTAATATTTCACAAGGAATTTCTTTTTGATGATATCTTTCTTAATTTACCAATCAATTTTGAGTTGAAACAATGTATAGTGCTGTATATTCTGACTCTTCTGCAAACAGCAGAACATAAAGCTGTATGCATGATCATGTGTTTGTAGGTGCATGTGTTGGACTAGGAAGTATACAGGCCTGTATTTAGAAGAGAAAAACTGTGCTAGTGTTGACATTGAAATTACAACCTATATGCCTACATATATATATATACTTTGTGTTTATTTTAAAAAGTTTGAAATATACAGTCCTGATGACATTTATATTTTGTATATCTTTTACATAGGTTCACAGGTGTAGTATTTAATGTAAAAAAACTAAATATGCATTTTTTGTGACTGATCGCAGTGATAATGCCTTGCACAATATGTATCTGAAGCAGACGAGCTTGACTGATTTGTCAGTCATGCTTCATGGCATCCTTGTTCAGTTTCCTAACCCTTATGCTAGGTCAAAATTCCCAAACATATTTTTTCTGAATTAAAATATATGATTTGTAATACATTACCCTTTTTCAGCACCAGAGACATTTCTGAAATGTTCCAAACCCTTTACAAAGCTTAAATGTGCCATTATATATATAGCATACTGTAAACATTTGGGTAGATTCAACTATTGTAATATACAATTTATGAAAGGAAGAAAAGGGTTGTATATGCTCAATTCTGTAAAACTTATTTTTCCTTCTAGCATTATACTTTGAGGTTTGGCAAAGTCAGATAACAGTGGACTTGTTTACTTTCACTCTAAGCAGGAGAACAAGCGCCGTTGTTCCCAGTGCTGCAGCCACACTCCTTTTTTACTCTTCTCCTAGACTAGAGTGCCTGAGCCACTTGCTAATTCCCTGCTCCTGGACTGACTCGTGGCAGTCAGTTATGAAGTTTACTTGCACTCTGGCAACAAGCTGCATCTAGCACGGAAATATTGCATCGGGGTATGATCACAATGGTGCCCAAAATCCTGACACACGGCGTCGCAACTCTGGTGTTGCAATCACTTGACTTGGTATTATTTGCCATCTGAATGACATGCACAGAGCCTGGCTTATTCCTTCCCACAGCGTGAAAGAAGTATGGATACTATTCAGGCTCTGAACTTTCAGAAAGACAATGTCCTTCATCCTGGAATTTTTGCACCTTTTGTTAGGCTGTTGCTGGATGCACAGTGCAGTAATGATGATAAATGTTACCTTTAAACAGCGTGTCTAGGTCAAAAGGAGTAAAGAGGCACTTCTTCAACATCAGCCTGATCTTGTCTGGCAACTTTTCCTCTTCTTCTTCTGGAGAAACATAGTGTGTTGAAAGGAATTTCAAAAATCATCCCGGGATCCATTAATGTGCACATCTTCTTATGTGAATGTAAAAAGGATTTCAGAGAGAGTGTAGGCTTTTGTCCTAGTGAATTGTATATGTGGCAATATAGGGAAAACTTAATGTGCTTAATTTGGTAGTGATCTGTTGTTCTACTCCAGTCATGTTGAGAATTCACACCTTTTTCCTTCCTTTTAGGACCTTACTCTTCTTTCCTCTGCACAAATTTGGTTTTGAAGAGAGAGAAAACAAGAGGCCGTGTGTTCTGAGCAATAGCCTGTATGGTAGTATTGGTAACAGTTCAGGTTTGCCAGTATTAGAGTTAGCAGGCATTAGAGCCATAAATCCCAATTTATCATGCAATTATGGCTGTCTGCTTGGCAAAAAACACACTCAGAGTAATTTGCTCTGTCTAGACTTCTGGTCCTTTCTAGGCCTATCCCACAATACATGACTTCAAGCAAATCAACAATTCATCAAATCTTACTCAGATATTATTGAATAATTATTGCGGGAAAAGATACAAGGACAGAAAATGAAGAAAATTTATACAATTCAGATAGAGACAAAAATCTCTGTGCTCAAGTAAAAAATCAAGAGTTCTATAAATTTGACTGTTAGTCCTAATTTAGAGATTGCACTCCATTAGCTTCCTCAGAACTAGAAAAATTAGACATGATTCATGGTAAATTTGGAACATGGCTTAATATTCTAGCTAACTGTGGAAATTAGCAAACCAAAATACCTTGCAAATTGGCCTTTTAAACACCTAAGTAGCTGACCATCTTTGAATGCTTAATGCTGAGGGAAGGGTAATATGAGAGAATTGTAAAAAAATGTGGTTCTTAACTTCAGTCACTTGACTGCAAAAACACTTCTTTAAATTACCGTTATGGTGAAGTTAAGCAATTTTGTTCTGAAAAATTGTGGTGCACTTTTGTTTGAAGTATGTAACTATGAAAGCATTTCCTTTGATTAGTCAGTGAAGGTGTTAATTTAGTTCCCTTCAGTTTCTTTCGTTGCCTTTGACATAAACCACATTGTTGAATCACAGAGAAAGGATCAAATACCAACAACATTCCCTGATGTATGTAAGTTAAATGAACAGAAGGTTTTTGAAATAAACTAATAGGTCAAGGATGAGTCCATTTTGTCAAGATTCTCTGTGTCCGTCTAATTACAGACATTGGTTCTGTCAGTATCAAAAAGTATCAAAACTGGTGATTTTGGTCTGCAGGCAGCTAGTTGGAAATACTAACTTTAGAAAATTGCCACTGTCACTGTTCAAATATTCTCTTCAACTGCACTTGTAACAGGGCCAGTGGACTGTGGTGATTTTTCTAGTTCCCATAACTGTGGTTATTGAACCATAATAATGGCTTTATTCGCTTATTTGCTGCACGGGGAAAAGCTCTCTTGGGCTTTCAGGTTCCCCTGTGTTGTTTCTGACAAGGAAATCTACACATATACACACACTTGTGCAAGAAACACAAATGATCTAAGCATAACTTGACCTTCCTATTAATCCTAATGTCACCTATGGAAGCAGTGAGGTTTTGTAAGCCTGTTTCTAAAATACGTTTTAATAATTTTACTCCTCCATACTCTGAAGTCTTAATGCAGGTGTATGTCCTTTTTGCGCTCTGAATTAGTCTGTCTTTATTGCATGTTTATGGGTCTTAGTAACCCCCTGGAGAGACAGAGCCAGCTGCCCATTGAAATGGGGATGCCACTAGGAATCAGCTGGCTGGTACTTAGTTGACAGAAAGCATCATTCTCCCTCATGCTGGGAGATGGAGCCATAATCTTACCACACTCTTTTATGGAGGAATGTGGCAGGGTAGACACATATAGAGAAGAATCACTTAGCTCTTACCTGCATATGCGACAGAGCAGGCCGCCTGGAGTCTAGAAAACTGGCCTGACTCAGACCCTCTGGTGGAGGCAGAAGCAGTAGAGGGAAAAAATTCCCTTTAAAACCTCTGGGTATCATTCCTCAAACTCAGAGTACACTTCCATTAGGTCTTTTGTCTTTACAGTGTAAGTGACAGACTTAGATATCTTTAAAATGTTGCTGAAGGAACTTAACTTTGTTTGTTCTCCAGCAACAACACAATTGTCTTTCACTATTAGACACACTGTAAGGGAATTGGCTGTTATATATAGGAAAGGATTGGCAATCAGTGTAATAGGATTCTCCAGAGCATTCAGAACACCAATTTATTTCTCCAGTTGTCTATTTAAAAAAATTGGTTTTTTAAATAGGGATTTTGTATCCAAATGTCTTCAACAGCATTTTAACAAAGATCTACAGCAATCCAGAAGGCAAGCCCGAGAACTTATGCAATTCTCACAGTGCTGCTATGCAAAGAATTTCATTGGCTTTGAGATCTGTAATATACAACTCTAGCCATTATACTGCTGATATTCTCTACTGGACTCAATTGTAATGGTGTCTTTAGTTGTGTACATGCTCTTTAAACTGGGAGGTGCTCTAAATGCACTAAATCAAAGCCCCTTGTTGCCTCTGGCCTTTCCACCCCTCTGATTCGCAGCGTGTACTTTTATGTGGTTTATTGCTGTTGGTCTGTATGTATATGCCATACCATAGGACTTTCTATCTGTACTGCAGCCCAAATATTTTTTGGACAGGCTGTTCTAAAAAGTGCTTATATTACTATTTCCATTCACAAATATATTCGATCTTGATATATTGTTTTGCATCACTGAAAGTGCACTTTCTTCATCCATTGTTAATGGCACGTATTACACAAAACTTGTGCTTTTGTTTTTTGAAATGACAGTTCATCTGCTTTTGCAGTTTGGTTCTACCCCTCTCCTTCGGACCTCTTCTGCTGGCAAAGTTCTTGCATCAGTAGAGACGTGTTTCTGACGTGCCCAGTTGATCCAGTTGCTGTGTGGCCATGGCAGCTCATACCTAAGGGTGCCTTGCTAACTATGTTACTCTTCAAAGAATTGTACCAGAACTTCCATGGGATAAGAGAGATTGAACCGTCAACATGATCAAAGTGAACACGTTGTTAATGCCTTTTCTCTAGTACCTTCTGTCAGCAATGTTTCTGTTAAAGGGTCTGGAGTTTGATTCCTCCTACTGGTGCATGTTTGTCTGTGTGTATGGCCAAGATTCACTGAAAAATGGTACTGTAAGGGGAGTCCATACATGTTATATTTTAAAATCAGATTATCTAATGTGTGAGCCCAAAATATACTCCTCTATCGCATGAGATAATTTTTCCCTCTACTACAGAGTAGATACAATCTCAAAATGGATGGTGGGAAGAGAGCAGGCCCTGCACAGGTATGTCTAAGGTATGTAATACAAGTAAGCAAGCTATGCTGGCTGATATTACTGGGTGAATTAAATCCCTTGAGTAGTTAACTCATTAAAGCCAGAGGTTCTTCACTATTAGGTCTCAGTGGATGCATAGACTTCTACTAACCTGCTAATGTGTCACAGGGATTGTAATGCTGAGGAGTCTGATTTTGACTGCCCCTCCACCTGGAGGGAGGCCACTGCCTGTGGCAGATGTGCCTGCATAATCTTTTGCCAGTGCCCATGAAATTTCCCTAAATGAGTTTACTGCAGCTAGAATAATTTCTAAATCATATTCACAGTAGGAAAGGACTGTCATTAAAGAAAATTGCACTCATATGTCAACTCTGCAAACATGACACTGCCAGCTGGCATGGTGACACAGAAAATCATACTGAGTTTTACTTCTGTATCACGAGATATCTGCAGCAGGCCAGCTGTTCTGGTACCATATGTGATATAGAGCTGCTTAAGATGTTGTTGGAAGAACACCACAGCCAGCTATGTGTGTACATATGGCCTGCTTGTTTCTTTCCAGGCTCTTTCTAGTTTCCACAAAGGTATTCTGATTGTTTTGGGAGTTCAGGATTTTTTTTTCCAAATTCAGCTAAAGACAGTCGACCTACCCATGCTGTTGCTGGTAAGAAGTCTCATAGGAGTTCTTCTGAAGCCAAAATATCTACCTAGAGAAGTAGCTGGTTACCAAAGGAGGTAAGGTGGTAAGATGTAAGTCGAACAAGCCAGTTCACAAACTGGCTCATACACTTACATCTTTGTGTACACACACACACACATCTTAGGAACTTTTCCTTCAGGAAGTCCCAGTGTCCAGTGAAGCTGTTGTTTGCTGTAAGACACCATTTACTGCATATATGACCACCACAGTCAGACACATAGTACATACAGAAAAATGATGGCTAGTATTGTATATAAACAGACTCCTTCCAAAGAATGGTACTGAAATTTTTCCATAAAAATAGCATGGGACTTAATGGAATACAGCAGTTTCTGAATGCCCAATTTAATGTAAGTAAATGCGATCAAATCTTTTAATGAAAGAAATGTGCTTATGTGCGTCATCTTTTCCTTCAAAATATTATAAGCCTACCTTACAGCTCTGATCCTGATTTTGCCTCTTGTACTGAGGGGCAAAAAAGAAAGAAAAGAAGTGAAAATAGACATAATAAGAAAAATTCTCAAGGTTAGGCACTGCAAAATGGCTGTACTGGTCTCCCTGTACATGGATGAGACTTGGACACCTTAAGATTAAACTGTATTTTCCATACAAAGATCTTCTATTTCTCCTCTCTGTAGTTTTACTCCTTCCTTCCCTCTCCTTCCATCAGAAGGTGACTATTCAGCCATCTAAGGAGAAGAGAAACAGGCCTGGTAAAAATAGCTGTGTGAAGGCTTCTTTTCACTTTCCAGCTTCTCTTCTGCAGCCCTCCAGACCTGCAAAACACATGATGTTTCTACAGACCAGATGTGAGAAAACAGAGAAAGATGCCTTTTGTCATCTTTCTGCAACAAGAACTGCATCAGCCAGTTTGGGGCTGAATACTTTTATGGGTCTTTTTTCCTACTGTAGTGTGGAAAAAGCTTTTTCCTTTTCTATGCAGGAGTCTGTATTCCTTTCAACCACCTCTTGGATTGATTTCTGCAATTTTAATTCATTTTACAGCAAGATTTCACAGCAGTTGGGACAGAAAGTGAAGAATTCCTCATTTACTATTGGAACTTGGCCAAAAGCTGAACTAGATGTACAAAGGGCCAAGACAAATTTAAAACTGTTTAAAAATCTCCTGCCAAAGTGATCTGCAGTCAGCCCACCAAGGTTTTTAGAAGTGAACTGTCTCTTTAAGCTTGGCTCCAACTTCTTTCTCCTGTAGTGAGTGGAAAGTGGATGATGAAAGTAACTCGCAACATTCAGAAATGAAGATAACAGTGGTATGGTGATTTAAGTAGCATTATGCTGCTTGCACAGCCTCCCATGAGTTATGAGTTGGATATTCTGTTTTTCCTAGAACGCCATTTAGTGCCACCCTGCACGTATTTTGGCATAGACTGCTGTCTCATACGATTTAGATATGTCTAGGAGAACCAGGCTCATGTAATGCTGGAACCATCATCTCTGTCATCATTCAAGAAACATTTGAGAAAATCAAAGCTCACTATATGAGAGTGCCTGCTTTCCTTTTATGTCTCTATACACACACAGATATGTACACATCACATGGATATATACACTGATCAGTTTTTTTTATGCCTCCTTCTTGTTTTTGCACTGTATGGAAACAAGAGTGGGGCCTGAACATGGTTACAGTCAGTCTTAGCTAAAATGGAACAAGCAGGGGTGTTATGATGGACTTGGGATCCCATACAAAATCCCAATGAAAGGAAGTGTTGAGACATTTCAGGGTAGGAGCTTGAACCAAGTAATCCATCATTCCTTTCAGCTAAAGCAGTCCTAATCTTTTCTCATGCTATTTTGCTCAAATATTATGGGCTTGCATCTGTTTTTACATGGCCGGTCTGAGTTTATTCATATTTTTCCCTCCCTACATTGTCCTGTGATTTGGAGAAAGAGAGGCTGTAGAAAAAAGGACTTTGATTAACAGTGAAGATTCCCCCAATTCAGGAAGATTGGATTCAGTTCATTCACTCGGCACACAGGGGTCAAATGTAAACTGTGTCTGACAGGAATATGTCTAAATTCAGAAAGGAACTGAATCTTCAAAATAAGACTTTGGTTTTGTTTAATTGCTACTTGAACCTCCCTAAAATCCAAAATCAAATCTCAGATTAATCTGCCAGTCCTGATGCCCCCACAGAGTTTGACACTGAAATGCCTGAAGACAAAAACTTCAAATTTTACATGCATGTATAAGTATTATTAGTGTACAGAGACTGTAATGAATCTCACAGCACTTCATGCAACTCAAAATTTCGTGCTAATATTTCACACTGGTGATCATTAACCTGTAAGACCAACTGTGTAAAAGCTATGAACCCACAGGGGAAACTACAGCAAAAATGCAAAAACTAAAACCCACAGAAAAAAGTCCAAGCTCCAGCCACATGTGGGAGACCTCTATGTAGTGGGTTTGTTCACATTTCTTACCTTCTGTGAGATAAGAATTAGGACAAATGCAAAGCTCCAAACTTAAAGAATATAAAGAAGTTTATTAACAGAACCAAAAGAAAAGAACATTAATAAGGGTCAGAATACACCTTCAGAACACTTCTCTTGCCCCATCTTCCTCCCTCTTCCCAGTTACAACATAAAGACACAAACTTGGGATTATTTCAGTCAGTTTACCACCTCTATAACAGTCTTTCATCAGTTCATTTAGGGAGAGGAGTCTCTTTTGCCCATGCTATGGGGCTTCTC
>VZRQ01004165.1:847734-889989 GCA_013397975.1 Machaerirhynchus nigripectus | reverse complement strand
CATCTCCTCTATCTCCTCTCTCTGGGCTTCAGCTCTTTCTTCACTGACTTTGGTGTCACTATCATGGTGTCTGTTTATGTGCCTTTGCCTTTCCCTTTCCTCCGACCTGGGAGAGGATTGATGTTGCAGGTCTCATCTCTTCTGGTGAACTTACAGTTCAGAAGGGGTTAATCTTACCCAGAGTTTGCAGCTGGAACTTATCTCTCTGTTGGTCACATGATGTCTGCCAGGCAGCAGCAGGAGCTGGTCTCGAATGTAAAGTTCATTTCGGCCACACCGGAGAAGGGGAGGCCATCCCAGCCCCGGGGCCCCCGCCGGGCGGAGACGGAGCAGGGCCGTGGCCCCAGCCCTGCCGGGGCCAGGCGGTCAGGCCCAGCCAGGCCCAGCCCGGCCTCCACCGGGCCGAGCAGCCAGGCTCAGTCACCTGTCCAAGGGCCAGAAGCAAGAGATAGTTTCCCGGGCTTCCGGGATGGTTTTAACATGGTTTAACATGGTTTAAATATGTAGATTTCAAGAAGCATTATTGGGCTAAACAACTGTTCATCAACTCAGGTTCAAACCACCACACTCTACTAAAACAAGCAAGCAGATACCAGCTTTGCTGCACAGGCTTCAACACTGATGACTTGTTGCCCTAGACGGATATAAGAAAGGAGTGGTCTCTTCTTCCTGTACAGATGAACTTCTCTTGTTCATAGCTGGATTCCCAGGTTTGCACTGATTTTACTGAAAGAGCAACAAGTGACAGAGCTGAATTGAAATAAGCTCTTGTGCTATAAGTGGGTACTGATGTTATTAGCTACCATCTTTCCTCCAGAACTGCTTGCTGCTGCTACTAATCAAGAAAGATAGGAAGAAGGGTCTTCTTGGCACCCACAGAAAGTTTAGGGTTGTGAAGGGTGAAATTCACAATGTTTCTTGTCCTAAACACTGTAAAAAGCCCAACAGCCACACTTCTCTTTCTGAAATCCTGTGTGTACACACCCACTCACTGCTAACTAAAACTGTTTTTCATGACAATGATATTACCCACTGCTGGCTTTCCATATTACAGGAAAGGCCAGCTGCCGCAGGTCCGGAGTAAGGAAATGCTGCTCTTGGTTTTCTTATTTCTTTGGCAGAGACACAGACAATTTGGTTTTCATTACACGCACAGCTTTTCTTTTTGAGTTGGATCTAGAGGAGGGGGTATTCACCATCTCCGTCACTTCAGACAGGCTTTGATCTGCAACATTCTTTAATGCTATCACACAAGTACTTCTGATCACTACACTTCGTTGGGAGGTAGAATAAATGATTGTGATCCAGCCAAGCAATAAATTTGGGGGTTGGGAAGACCACTCTTCTCTCCACAAGCAGCTTACAGTGTGAGAGCATGCTAGATATGAGATGTTTAAGCATCGAGCTGGTACTTGTTTCTAGTGTTTTCTGCAGTCCTGTGGAGCAAGCATTAACAATCCAGTTTTGAAGTGCAGGAAAATGAAGCAGAAAAAGAAATAGCAGGGAGCTCTTGACTTTCTGGGGGTAAGTGGGAGGAAGGAAGTGAAGCAGAAGATTGGAGCAGACAGCTGTAGCAATGTAAGATGTGCCATGCTCTTTTCTACTGCCCTTTGAAGAAGGAAAGGGTGAAACCTGCACCCACCTTACAAGCCAAACACTCAGACTGATGCCAACCCACCACAGTGCTCCAGTCCAAAGAGGTTACTGTGCCATTAATGTGGTTTTTTTTTGTGGTGCAGAAGACTTTCTGTTGCCACTGTCCAAGCAAAGTTGGTCAAACCTGATAATGCATCAGTCTGGCCTGAAACAGCATACAAGGTGTTCCTGGGTGCCCACTGCAACAGGCTGGTTTGTTACAGCCAAAGGCAGAACAGGCAAGTGAGGTCAGAAACCAGTCCCCAGTGATCTGTACCAGGCTACCAAGGTCTTTGGTTCAGGTGCTGAGAAGATGAGACCTGGTATCTGAGCTTTGCATCCGGCTTCTCTATGTGGTACCTCAGACTCTAAGGCCTCTCTCTCCTCCCTCTCCAAGATGAAATGTTAGGACAACATTCTGTATTAACCACAGATATCACTGAAGACTGAGGAGGTACCTTTTGTTCTGCCCAGGCTCATTTCGCAGGGAGTAACTTACTGGTTGGGTACAGTCTGTATTTGCTTTCATAGATTAGCAAGGAAAGACTTTTTTAGAGATTTGGTCATTATCTCAAGTAATTTGGTATCTCTGTAAGCTTATTCTACATTTCAAACTGTGTAGCAATTGGACAAATAGTTCTAGAAATCTGTATTTACAATCTTAAAGAGTGTTTTTTTAAAATGGGTGTATGGCCTCCTGAGGTACACTCTTGTACATATGTCTGGTCTAACCACTGCATGTTACAGTAAGTTTTCTGGCTTAATCCAGAGAACAGAAACAGTATCAACATGGATCATGGGACTGTGAATCTGCGGACCTGTGGTCTGTTTCTTGATCTACCAGGACCTGCCTTAGCTGATCTTGCTCAAACCACTGGGTGAGATTCTCAAATAGGGACCTAGTGCTTGCTTATTTCTGCTGGAGTGAGTGAGGCACTTTCATGATTCTGAAGGCCTCAGCTTGTGTTCCTCTTGTGCAAAATAATGGTTATAATAATGCTTTCTTTGGCTGACTGTTCTTTTTAGGTTATGTTAGTCACTCTACAGACATAGCAGAGACAACAGGAACTTCTTTTCATCCCAGAAGGAATAGTAACAAATCCAAAATCCACTGAGATCATTAGAAGTCCTTTCTATCTTGGATCATGCCCGGTGTGTTTAAGGTCAATTTTTTAGCTAGCGTTACTAAGTTTGTGAGAGTCAAACCGTGAAAGAAGGACCTGAACAGATGCAAAGAGAATTCTTTTCTCTGATTAACAAATATCACCCAATTACACTTTGGCAAAATTTCCTGAGTGTTAGTCCTAGTTCTGGGAAAAAGGAGAGTGTCCCAAAGGCTGCCTGGGACAGTGCATGAAAGAACTGCACTTGCACTGTCATGAAAAGAACTTACTATCAAGCTAGTGGATAGTTATTAAAATATTGCTGAATTTACCCTATAAGGCCTATTGGATTCCAAGCTGGACTGGTCTGTTACTGTCAGTATGATTTAACAGATTCTATGCATCAGGTTCCAAATCTGCAGTACTTTATTCTCCTGCCCTGATTAAGGTCTTGGATCCATACAACTCTCACATTTAATTGCACTGTTCTTGGTTAAGAACACATCTTTAATCAAGTGCTGGGCAGCCCCTGTTAGCACAATCAGATGTTCTAATGAAAGAAAAGAATTGTAGGTGTTGCCAGCAGAGCTCACACAGAGAACGCTAAAAAGGGAGGCAAGCAGAGGGCTGGAAAAGTTTCTGTCTCTTCTCTTTTATCACCCCTCCCCTCTCCTGCTGACATTTTCTGACTCAGTAGAAGCTGCCAAATTGCAGATGGTTGTGGGGCCTGCGTGAATCAGAATAAAACAAGGAAGCTAGTATTTGTAGGATTGGAACAGTAACAAATAAGACTGACCTGATTATTTGAGCATGGCTGGACATAACGCCGAACCGCATCTTCTGATATTTGTTGTGTGATTTATATATCAGTATATACTGCAGGATGCAGTCAAAAAGTGCTGCATCATTTTTGTGTCTCCTCTGCTGTGAATCTAGTAGTTTTTGTGCTCTGAACCTCCTGACTTCTGAATTTTGCTGTACTGGTTATATCAAACACTGCTTAGAGTGGGCAGCAACACCAAATCAGATAATGTTTGTTTCTACAGCCATAAGTATAGATATTTTGTTGCCAATATTTTTAATTGCTAGGCAACCAATATTACAATTTTGATAAAGTTGTGCTATTGCACACTGGGACTTGGAGTTTCAGCACTGTATCAGTGTATAGAAGTAAAAGAATCACACATTGTTGACAATAGTTGATTCTTATTTTCACTCTGAGGTCCATTTTGCTACCGTGTCTGATGCTTTGCCAATGAAGGCCCATGCTGGAGAAAAAAAACAGGTTCAATCACTGAAGTTTAAAGAATACAGGCAGAAGAGAAGAACGCTGAGCTGCAGGCAAAAGTCATCAGGCACTGCTTCTGCCCTCTTGACACTCTGGCAACTGACTAAACTCCTCCAGGAGTAGGGCTGCAGCTGCAGTACGATCCCAGCTAGACCTTGGCAGCAGTCAGCAGCTTCATGAACTTTGTGGGAGGGAGAGGAAAAAAACAAAGGAAAACAACACAACTAAATATCAAAAATAACCCCTAGAAGTAGGAACATGAGATAATTCATTCTGGAGATAATGTTCCCCTGATTGCCAGTCACAGGAATATGTATCTGTGCACATTGATGGGTTGTCTCTTTCATACGCTTTGTTTGGTGTGCAGTGACATTGTTCCCACTTTGTAGCTGGAGAGAAGAGGCAAAGAGAGACTGGTGTTTTAAAGGCATTGAACTGTGTAATTCCAGAGAATTTGTGTGGGATTCTGGTCTCCAAACCAAGTTTCAGCATGTGCCCAGCTATTGTCTTTCATCCCTGCCTGGCCAAACTCAGATTACATGGTAGAGAAGGAACCCCCCATTATAGCTACATCCCCACCAAGACTGGGGTTTGAGCCCTGCATACTTGTCCATACCATACAACTCTGGACACTGCTTTAAGCTGTAAATACATTTAACTTGCCTCTCTGCATTAAGGGCAGTCTGCTTCAATGGCAAAATAGGCTAGCAGTGCATGCGGTGAAAATATACTTTTTTATAACCTGCTTTTCTTTCATTTGGGGGAAAAAAAAGCAGGTTAAAAACTTCCTTTCAGAAAGCTACCTTCATTGTCTTCCTCATTAACTTCTGTCTACATCATTTTATATATTTTTAGTCTTGTTTTTTTTAATTCAAAATTTTTTATTCTCAAACATTTTATATCCCAAACGTTTCAAGTATCAATTAAGGAGAATTTTGCTTTGCCTCTAACTATGCTTTGGAATTGTCTCCAATACCATTCTGTTCTCTCAAAATAGGATTAAAAACAGGTTTTGCATAAGAAACTCTCCCTGAATTATGAAATTACACAGATCATATTTCATACTGTTCTCCATCACCTTCTTTTTGCATTCTGACATAAATCAGCTCTTTTCATTACTGCTGCAGGCTGGGCAGAGGGTTTTTTGTGGTACCCTATGCCAACACCAAGTTAATTCCTAACATGGATTAGAGATGCCCTGAGGCACATCCACACAACGAAGTGGAATTGGGGCATTCACTGACCTGAGAGATGGTAAGACATCAAGTGTCACATTGCAGTTGTCTTTGAGTCACTTCAACTCAGCTTAGTCATGTAATTAGCATCTGGGACTCAGTGAGCCCTGCAGGTTCACATGGTCCCTCTGAAAGATGATTTTCAAGAAGCTCCAGACATTTGCTTGCAGGCAGTGAAATTACCATGTTTATTTGTTACTTATGTGGTTAGAAAACACACATGCAAAATAATAAACTTTCCTTTTAGAAACTTGTTATTTTGTTTTGCATAGCAGTGGGTAGCACATGCTAATGTGAGACCAAACCACAGACTAAATGACATGTCTCTTTCTCCAGGCAAATTTAACTCGCATTGAAGTCCATGGGAGTTTTGCCAATGACTAGTGGAAATACTAGCAGCTCCTTAGGGTCAAACAAAGAGCACAACAATACCAGGAGAAAAATAGCTGAAAGCTGTCCTTGAAACATAAAAGTCCTGCTCATAAGAACTTCACTGGCCGGACTTGCACAGCTGCCCAGGGGCAGTCTCCAAACTGTTTGGAAATTAGTATGACACAGTTTCATCAAGGTTGCCAGCTTTTTTAGTAAAATATGACCCTCTCTCCCTTTAAAGAAGATGATAATTAAAGAATGCAAATGCAGTACACAGAACCCTATTGCTTAGACCTTTATCCTGTTTAGTGCTCCTGATCCCTGGATTTATTTAAGAAGTGTTTAAGTGGATAAATTTGTTTCAGGAAGTGAACTGTTCCCTTAGATTACCAGAGTGTATTTCATATTCTGCCAAGGTAGGGTTCCAAAAAAGATGCCCTCTAAAATAGGGTAGACAAAATAAAGTAGGAAGGTAATCATATGCTGCATAATTGTTTAAAAACATCAAAATATTAAGAGACGGTGCATTTTAATGAGAGAAATAAAGGTAGTTGAGTACTTTTTGGAGGCATCAAGGGAGATCTGGACTGCACTGTGTTAGACACGAACAAACACA
Organism: Machaerirhynchus nigripectus; assembly: GCA_013397975.1. Classification (NCBI taxonomy): domain Eukaryota; kingdom Metazoa; phylum Chordata; class Aves; order Passeriformes; family Dicruridae; genus Machaerirhynchus; species Machaerirhynchus nigripectus. The sequence goes on along the minus strand of VZRQ01004165.1, from coordinate 883,740 downwards.
CATGGATCATAATTTGTGGGCGTGGAATTGTTATAATCAAAACAAGCGTAACTATTGAATCTTCAAATGCTCCAGTGCAATTTATCACACCAAGGGGCATCCTACACCTTGCATTTCTTGTGACTGGGCAAATATTAAGAAACTTTTTACTGCAAAGTGAGCTAAATCTTCTTTCCTGTGAGCTCATAGGCTCACCAAGTTCAAGGTCAGCAATGACTCATTTCTGCATGCCTAGGTCATAGCAGAGGTACTAAGTATGGTCTGGTATTGGAAGTATCAGGTCTGACCACCTCCTAACACTGCATGTTTACATATTTACCCTGGTGATTTTATTTACACAGTAGTGGTCATTCTGTCTCTATGGGCCTCGGTATGGCCTGTGAAACTAGATAGCTTTGTCAGAAATGGAGGAGGAGGAGGATGAGACCAACTGACTATGAGAGCCAAGTACATCTGATGCTGTGTAAAATGTTACATCCCCAAAGCACTGAGCAAGCAGTGATTTGGTAATGTGAATTCACATTTTGTGTCAGAATAACCACTGGACAATCAAAGTACAAGTGTAACTTGGTACCTGGTGCTTGCTTGGACTACTTGAGTAATATGAAGCCATTACAAGAGGGAAAAAAACCCCAACTTCTGGCAAAACGTACATCTCCATACTGCACAGTTTCTTTGGAAATCAGACTCCAGACATTAGCAACTTCCCAGCACAGAGTCAGAGTCCATAATCTCAACAGCCAAGAGGCACAGACAAGAGCAAGCCAAACTCACCTTCCTCAAAGGCAAAGCTATTTTGGGATCCAGCCTGACTGGGTCAGGCTAATGGGTATTTCCAGATCCTGGCTTCTGATGTCTGTAACTCACTGAGAGCAGTGTGTTTCCTCTCACCAAAGGATAACTGTGTCCAAGAGATAAATGGGGCTACCTTATATTTTGCTCTTGACTGCTACCTATTTCTCTCACTGAATCCCAGTCTCTTGTCATGTCTCTCTGGCAGTTTAAAAAAAAAGCAAGAAAGAACAAGCAAGTTCCTTAAAATTTTCACTTTCGTGAGACAAAAGGAACTTCAAACTACTACTTGCTGTAGGCAGCCTCTACATAGATGTGAATGCTCTTCTGGAACACCAAAAGTGTTCTGCATCCCGGCTTTCCACCTTTCAATAAGTCATCTTCACCGGCTGTCAGAAAGCATTAAGTGCTCTGGAGAAACTAGGGATGTAAATGCCACTATGAAAAACAGATGTATCAAATTATAATAATTACCATTGTACTTACCATATTGGCCTTGAAACATGAATGTTTTGGGTTTTTTTTTGTTTTGTTTTGTTTTTTTTTTAAGGCATTAGTTATGTTTTTATCTGTTAGGAAACAGAGATAAAACATCTTTTCTTAGTGTTTCTCATTTCTGAAGAGATGGCTGAAAGTTGAAAATATGTGCTTCTCCCAAGTCCATTTCTCACTAAGTACATCGTATTTGGATTTTATTTCTTCATGTTCTGAGTATCTGAAGTCTGCTGATTGATTTTTGAAGGTTTTCCTCAAGCTCACATGGACATGAGACCTCTGCCACATGACTGAATTGCTGGTTAATTCCCATGTGACACACAAGACCTGGGTGTCTCTCGTAATCCTCTATGTACCAGTTGCTAGTCTTCCATAGACACAAAGTAATGCAAAACAGCTCAGACCATGGAGAAAACAAAAATGAAACCCAAGGTCTACAGCCAGACCTAACAATGCAGGGCTCAGGGAGTTTGGGTTGTTCTATTCTCTCTGCCATTCATCTGCTCTGCAACTTTGGACTTTGTCATCTTTCTTTCTTTCTTCACTTTTACTTTTATTCTCTCTCTCACTTACTTAGGTTAAAAGAACTTGAAGGATCATGCGTACTTGGGATGTCTACATTTTCCCCATACAAAGAATTCATAAGCTTGTTGGGTTTACATCCAGCTAGGATATGAACCTTTTTGTTCCTATGGCCGTAGAGAGGACTGTTGTGAAGCGCACTTACAGGTAAGTGGTGCAAGCTCAGTGAAGGGATTAAATTTTAACTGCAGCAAGAGCGGTCAGTGATGCAGTGCCTGAGTGCAGAAAACAATAGCCATTAGCCTCAAATGTTTCTAAGTGAATCTGACTCCTGACTAAGCCACTGCTGTGACTCACAGCTGTTATGCCATGTAAATACTTTTCTCAGAGACAATAAAATATAATTGGAGTCAGCTTGTTGTTATTGATTACAACATAATGCATTAGAGAGCATCCTTTTCCATGCACTCTATTTTTAGGCCCTGCATCATGGAACAGTCGTTACAGCTTTTCCATCCTCACTGCATAATCATGAACAAAGCATTAAACATGCATTCCAGTTTACCCCCTAACTTGAGCCTGTCAAAAGTGACAGGGGGTATTATATAGACAATATAATATTAAGCATTTCTGTAAGAATCTAAGCAAGCAGAGTGAAATTCAAGAGAAAATGGGTGTGATTTAGCAAGGGATGTTAGCTTTCTCTCTATGGGGTGTGCTACATGTTGAAGACGTGGTATGTTTACACTGCCAAAAACTTTTACAGGGCAGATGGCACTATGTCAGTATTTTCTCCCTGCAAAAGTGGCTCTGTGCCCAGCTCTGCAGCTTTTCTTCCACTCCCTCCAGGAATCTGCAGTCCCAGGAGAGCCTTTCTTAAAGAGGCTTGCAGTGGAAAGCAAGGCTTGTGCTCTGCCAGACCCAATTCACTTTAAACTGTAGTCAACTGAATGAAGTGCAAGCTAGCAGGCACATAAGCAAGGAAGTACCTTTAGGCTAACACAGCACAGCTGCACGCACAGCTAGAAAAAACTACAGTGTTAGCAAAATACTCTTCCTGCCCCTTGCTTTGAGTGCCATGGAGGGTTCAACTTCGAGACTGCTGCCTTCAGAGCTGCTGCTGCAGGGTGGTAATAGTGCAGGACCACAGGAAGCCTCTGACTTAAAGTCTGCTTTCTGCAGGGGCACAGAAAGTGGCCATCTCAAAAATGAGGTTTATATAGGCCAAGACTGATGCTGTGACAGCGTGATGCGTTCTCAGGTAAAATAGCAATCGTAGTGCTCTTGAACAAGTCCCTTTGGTCTAAGGTTTGGACTAACCTCCCACAGCCCCAAGGGTGAGGTTACTGTCATACAAAGCCCTCCTTCCTGATAGGAAGCAGGTAGTTAACAACCAAGGTCCCAACTGGGCAAAGCACATAAGCACATGATTAACTGCTTGAAGTTAAATACGTGCCCAACTAGTTCACTGAACTGGAGCGAAAGGATGGAAAAGGTGACAGCAAAGGGAACATTCAACTGAAAATGCAGAAAACAAAAAAAAAGAAGCATGTTACTGGAAACATGACAATCCTTACGAATTCCTATACTCCAATACAGTCCTTCTTTTGTCCCTGCTTGCAGCCTAGCACATCCATGGTGTGTTGGAGCAATTCACCCTGGAGGGGTCTCTATTTCAGTGGAAATTTTTTTAGAAGTGTAACTTATTCTGATTGCTAGTAGCGATTGCTGGTGGAAATGGTGTAATTTTCTGGCAGAGGAAGTGAGTAGCATTTAAAAGTGAGTAGCGAACAGCAGTGGAAGACCTACAATAAGTGTTGCTCTTTACTAGCTACGAACAAATACAGCTTGCTCCAGGTTGTGCATCCTTCTGTTACAGCAGACCCCAGACCTCAGAACACCACAGAGCAATGTGCACCTGTTATAAATAGCCACGGAAGGCTGTTTGAGAATCTTCTGAAGGTACTAAATGTTTTTTGCACTACTAGATCTTTCATTTGTGCTTCATGGTATGACACAACAGGAAATTCTATTGCTATGATACATTAACTTGGATATTTTAGGCCTGGCTGTCATTTTGAGCAAAACAGACAGTGAAAGCACCAATCAAGTTGAAACAGAATTTATGTCTACTGCAAGGTGTTTCACACTTTCTGCTTTGGGTAAAATGCACCAAAGGCAGATGCATTTCTCAGTGATGTGTTTGTCTGCTTCAGTTCCCTGCAGCCTCAGTGGTGTCTGTGAGCAGACCACAGAGGAGTACAGCAGTGCTCCTGTCTCTTCCCTGCAAAACTTTCATCCCACACTTTCAGTGTCCCCCATGAGCTTCTAGTTGTTGAGGTGTCTCACATGTCTCCAGACTGAAAGTAAGCAAATTAAGTATCTAGAGGAAAGAATGCATATTGTTCCCAATGGACAGGGCAAAGTGCAGGAGGGGGTGAAGGAACGGGTAGAGCATGATGGATTATCTCATATCAGACTCCTGTGGGCTTCAGGAGAACATGTGGTTCCCACTCCTCACCACTACATGTGGTCCTTGAAGTTACGTTGAGCAGCCAGCAGACCCATCTGAAAGATTAAGATAATCTGTGTCTGCAGAGAATGGTTTGATGCTCGCAGTATCTTGTGAAAATGTAGGCACTGTCCTTTGGACCATGTGGTGTGAAATATGAGTTTGATTTTAAACACTATATTGTATCCATAGGGGGTCTATAGCAGCATAAGATTGTGATGGATAGCACACCCAAATTGCTGTACAGCAAGGGCAGGATCTGTGCAAACCCACAAGCTCTAACAGGGCCATTGGCTGAAGGACATATATCATCTCCAAGAGAAGACAAGAGATACCATTGTTGGGCTGGGTTGTCTGCATGGCTGTTACCTCAGACCAACCAAAGCTGTCAAACCCAAAAGATCCTGCTGCCCCAGTGCTTGACACAGAGGACATTGTCCAACAAGAGCAGAATTGTTCATAAGGTGCTCCCCAAGAACCTCCTCATTGTGCCTGAATTCATGTGGAAAGGGAGAACCAAAATCCTCAGGGGGTTTCTGTCCTGCTGCTGCTTCCCTGGCACATGACAGGCTGATGGGCATCAGAGCACGCAGGCGTTGAACGAAAGAGGAGATCACCACAAAAGGAAGCCAAAAGATCAGGCGCTGCTCCAGGCACGGCTGCTGATACATAAAATAAAATCCAGCTGGCATGCAAAACCTCGTAGCTGCCAAACATATCCCATGAAGAGCTCAGGGTGGTCTCCAGGGCTGGACCACGGGAAGGAAAAAAACGCACTAATGGCAGCAAGATGGGGAAATGTTGCCAAGTCAGGACAAAAGTCACATGTGTGCCAGTTTCCATGCTTGAGAGGACAGCTCTGCTATGTCTGAGAGAAAGGACCTACCCACAGGCATGGTCACACAGGCACATGCTCAGCTCAGGCATATACATCCCAAGGTGCCTCGGACCCGAATTGCCCTGCAATGCCACCAGTATCAGATGGTGCTGCTGACTCAGACTGCAGCCTGTGCTGCTGCCAAAGGGGACTTTACTCCCAGCCGTGCATTCCTAGGGCTAGTGCTTGTGCCCCCTCCTGGCAGGCAGGATCTGGGGAAAGGTGCAGCTGAAAACTGACCCAGAGGAAAAATAATGACTCATGTTCAGCCTGACTCAGTTTGCCATGGGTCTCTATTTCTGCTGGTGACAGTGCAAGCGAGGCTTTGGGCAAGTGCAGCAGGGCCAGTCTTGTCCCTTTTGGTGACAGTGTGAAATCAGATCTGTGCACATGAAATCCCAGAGTGGTTCATACAAGTCAGACTTAGACCAGCATTCAAGGGTTTGTTTCAAGGAGACTGTTTTTCCAGACTGTTCTTTTAGACTGAAATAGAAATAAGCATTAGTCCTGTGGCCTGCCACACCAGCGAGGTCTTTGCCCAGTTTCTGTGTCTCCCGAGAAGACCCATGATCCTTTCTCTTTGGTTTTTGCTGTCAACATAGATTTGTCTTTAGCTCATATGCTCATCCAAAGCTTGTGACTCGGCAGACTTCAGCACCACAACATGCTGTGGAGCCTTCACTGGTTGCTCCTCTTGTTTTCACGAGGTTTTGCTAATGGCAGCTGGTGTCTGCTCTTGCTGAGTCAGGAGAAGTGCCCACCACATCTCTGTTTTGCAGTCATGTCTCTCATGCAGTCTTGTAGTAAACAGTCAAAACTGTCAGGACTTGTGCACTCTTGATCTTCCAGAGGTTGATTTCCTGATGTCTAATCCCTGCATAAGCACCTTGTGGTGGGAGGGAGAGCAGCCCTCTCTCCCTCTCATGTAAAAGGCTGCAATTTGTTCTAAGGCAACAAGCATGTTTGTGATCTACACAAGGCTCAGTGCTGCAAGTGTCTCGTGTCTGCTCTGGGCATCCCTGTGGTTAGCACTTGTATTTGTATTTGTGTATTTTTTCTGCTCTTCAAGCTTTTATATTCTGGTCTTCTTTTTCATTTGTACATGCCTGGTCAAATCATTTTCTCTTTACACTATGCTTTCTTTCTTTCCATTTTGTTTTTGTCTACCAGGGATGTGTCATTTCCTGACGCTCCCTTCACTGTTTCCATGTGCAGCCCTGCATACCCCTCTCCCTGCATGCCCATTCATTTGCTACTGCCTTGGCCCTGACTGGTTGCCCAGTCTCCTGAAGCTGTTTTGAGCTGCAGCAAAACTGTGTGCGCACTTGGAACATCAGTACATGCACAGACTTGAGTTTGCCAGTAATGGTCAGTCAGAGGCCAGAGAACTTCCCAGAAATTCAAACCAGCTTGAGCCAATAGTTTTGATAATAAATTATGTCAATAAAGAAAATAATATTGGAAATTTAGAAGCATGTACATTTACTCTTCTAGTATTTTCCATTTACTTTCAATTTTTCCTACTCTCTTCTAGAAAGACATAAATGTATGGATTAATGATCAGTTCTGGCCCTGCAAATACTAGGAATTAACTTCATGGGGTGCACTGTCTGCATTATCTGAGCAGAGCACTCTGACAGTGTGTGCACGTGTCTATGCATGTGACAGCCATGTGACAGTTTGGTTTCACCAAAGGTGGTAAATGCAAGCCTTGCATTGTATCAGATCAGATTTCCCCTAAAAAAAATGGTTGAGTTCTTGAACATAGAAATATCCTAAATGCAGACATTTGCATTTTCAGGTTTTTTCAGTCTTCATGCTTCCAAAAATAATAATAAAAAAGTAATCCCGAAATCTCTGAACCAAAAATACTACTACAAAAAATGCATTTTAATTTTCTGTGTTCTCCAGTGCCTACCCAGTGTTCCCTTCTCATAGATTATCAAGCCTCATGCCAACATGCTACACTATCTTTCTGGTAAAAAAGTGATGTGGGAATGAAGGTGGTGAGTGGCACTGGAAATACATGCTGTGTCTGATTGGAATCCATGTGTGTGACAGAATAATGAAAACATACATCTGTCCTCAGTGTTCTTATAATTCATTAATTATTTGCATTGCACTCTGAAATTCTCTGGTAGGAGGCAGGGCTCTGTGGTTACCCCTAGCAGCAGTAGCAGGAGTGGTTTCAGCCATGCAAGAGGGACTGGTTTGGTGGCTGAATGCAACATTGTGCCTGCTGCTGTTGTGCCAAAACGTCAGAAGTTCAAAGGTATTTCGTGGGTCGTGTTACTTTAGCCACTTCTCCACATATAATATTGAAATCTTGTGTGTTTTTTGGAAGAGGCAGCTTCCCTTAATCCATCAGGATTATTTCCCTTACAAATAGACCTCTCACGGTAGATCTGGCGCCTGTGCTGCCTTGTGCCTATTGGCTCTGACAGCGATTCCCAGTGTCAGGGTGGGGGTGGAAAGTGAGTGCTGACACTCCAACACAGCGGCAGCCCCCCTGAAAGCCATTCAGATCTCACAGATCTCACATCCCGTGCTACATTGGTGCCAGCCCCATCACAGCATGAGCTAATGCAGGGGGAGAGTGATGGAGCACTGCTGGATGAGGACCCCAGTTCTGGCAGCAACCAAAGAAGGCACAAGAGAGGGCTGAAGGTGGTGGATGGAAGCAATGGGAAGTGAGAGGGGGAGCTCCACAAGGAAGGGCCCCGGAAGATAAAAGGGCATAGAGTGGGATGCTGGAGGGCAGATGAGCAGAGCGATGGAGAGCTGGGGTACACGGTAAGGAAGAGGGTAGGAAGGGGAAAAGATGATTACGTGGGAAACCATGGAAAGGAGGACAGAAGAGGGGAAATAAAAAAAGAGGATGATTTCAGACACCCAGAAGGGAAATCAGGTGCTGGGAAAGGTAAGAAATTGTCTGGATTGACAGAGGTATCTGAGGAGCAGACCAGTGGTAGGGACAGCATGAGGACTGACAGGAAAGTTGTGGGCAAAAGAGAAAAGGTAATGGGGAGAAGGTGTAGAAGGGAGGCTGGACTTTGCGTAAGAAAAATCAGAAGAAGAAAAAGGGAAAGAAAACATGCAGGACATTAGTGTAATAGAGATAAATAAGGAAAGCGATTAAGGAAGGAACTGCCCAGGGCTTTTAGAAACTTCAGTTTACGTAGATCTGTTCCAGCCCAGCTTTTGAGGCTGACTCTCAGGATGGACTCAGGAACCTGTGTTAAACAAACTCTGATTTTTGGAAACTTCCTTCCAATAGTAATGAAGCAGAATGCTTGAAAACTGGCACATTTCCTATTACATAGAGATGGAAGGAAAGAAAAAGAATAGACTTGTCCATAAAGGCAGTAATTACAACCACATGCTCTTACAACAGAAATGTTTTTAAAGGATCTTTCTAGTATTTTTTGTTTATTAACTGTCTCTGGGGAGGATGAGTGTAGTAAGTGTAATAAGGAATTAACCAAGCTGTGTTTGCAGTACTGCCTGCTGATGGATGGAGCAGTGCTTGGATGCTGTACATACATGCCTGTGCTGTACATCACTGGATAGCAGGTAGGGAGCCAGGGTGTAGTTTCTCCAGTGGATTTAGCCAGCCTGGTATTGCAGTGCTGCTGGATGGGCTGCACTCCCAGAGTGGGAGCTGAGGGAAGGAGGAGGAGACTCTCTCCTGGCACAGGACCAAAGTCTCCCCACCCTGCCTGGGTGACCAGAGGCCCCTGCCGGGCAGGGGCCAGCTGGAACTGAGCTGGTTTCCAGCCACTTCCAACTGGCTTGGCTTCTCCCACCTCACAGGCTGAACCACGGCAAGGGAATTCAACCCCTAAAGCAGCCAACTCTGTGTCCACCAATACTGCTAAATTCACAGAGCAGAGGCTTTATTGCATGCAAGCAGTGCCGTGAGAGCAAGGCTGAGACCGGGGGGGAAGTTTTTCCCTGAGGTGTATTGCTGTCATGAGCTTTACCTGACAGTATGATGCTGCTTTTAATCCCCCATGTGCTCCTTAACCCGCGTGTTTGAATTCCAGCTATTCAGTTCACAGCTTGTCCCATTCATCACACAGGGAGGGAAAGGCTGCACACAAAAAGAGATGCACATGGCAATGCTGGTGGGGTTTTTTGGCTCATTTGTGCAGCTGCTGTCCCTGGAGGCTCTCGGCTGAAGCCCAGAGGGGAGAAGGAGGGTGGCAGGAGGGTGCAGCCATTGCTGCAGTGCAGGAGCAAGTCAGCCTGATGGACTGTAGGGGCTCTGCCACTGGCATCAGTGGGTGCCACGTGTGCTTCCACCCATACCCTGCAACCCGCCCTCCCCGTGCCCCCACCCCATCACTGGGGTGTACCAAGGACAGGCAGTGACTGTGGCTGATCTCAGGCTGGACCAACGCTTCCCTGTCTCCTACTGCCGCCTGTATTGAAAGCAGCGCCAGCTGTGCCAGTGCCTTTCTGCAACTGCCCGTGGGGATGCACAACCCTAACAAAAGCTGCTGTGTTTTTGCACCCCAGAGCAGAGGCTGCTGCTGAGCGAGTTCGGCAGATGGCACAGGCTGACACCACGCACTGGAGCTCTCCTCCTAAGGAATTTCTCTGTGCTTAAGTCTGTTTAAAGCTTTAAAAAGCATTAGCAAATACAGTGGCTAATTACTCTCTCCCTGCATTTTAAGTATCTTGTTTACTGCATGTGACATCGAAAAGCCACGTTTTGATGTCACGTTCGAAGAGGTATACATGTTAGTGTGCAGCGAGGGTGTGGTCGCCCTGCAGACATACTAGAGGGGTGGTGAAAACCTGCCCGTGGTGCTGCATGGGGAGGCATTTGCCCACAGCAGTGACTCCTTTAAAGACAGCAGGAAAGTAAAATTCTGTAAAAATCAGATGACCCAAGCAGCAAGTTCGTTTGGATACCCAGTAGGAAGAAATGGCATTTGTTCCATGAAAATGTAATGAAAATCACTTAACGACATTAAGCCGAGCATGGATCTAATGAGCTCTATGGAACAAGAAAAAAATAGTAAGAATACTAGGAGAAAAAATTCTCAGCATATTTAGCTCTTGAAAATCTCTCCTTACAGATGTGAAAACAGCTTTGTTTACTTCATAACTGGCAAGGTTATAACATCATAAAACCAACTTCCTGAGATATTAATCTGGTTTTATAGGTCTTTCCTTACGTGTTCTTGGAAAACAGTCTGGGCTCTGGCATCTCATTAGAAATGGAGGTGTAGTGACTGAAACAGACTGTAAACAACTCTGTGTACGACCAGGCTGTATCTTTGCCACAGCCCATGTCCTGATACTCTGTTCATGCACACGATTGTTTGGGCCTTGTTTTTCAGAGATGCTGATAACAAGCAATTCCTGCTCATGTCAGGAATGTTTCTGGATGCAGAAAGATTTTAAAAATTAAAAATCAGGTCAAATGCAGTTTTCTGTTTTGCTGTTTCCATTTCAGTATCTCAAGAACACCATGTTGGTATACTGTGGACAGCATGAACCCGCTCCCTGCTTCCCTGCTCTGTGCTAACAAGTTGTTACTTGTTACCATAGTTATATTGATTATTTTTAATAGACTAGGGAATTGCCATGGAAACTGCCAGTCCATTTCTTCTCCTTCTGCATCCTGGTATCTCCAATTAGCTCATAAATATAGTCTGAACTAGGTGTCTCCCATGGCAGCATCTGGGGTCAGCTGTGTGCATCATTCTTGAGGGGTTCACAGAAGGAAAAGCAAGCTAAGGAAAGTGAGAAAAAAGGTCTCCTTCTACTGGTGGGAAATGCCTGGTGCTCTGAAAACAAAGGAAGTTGGAAAGCACTGGGCAACTCAGCTTCTCTTCAGCAAGGAGTGCCTGTGAGTTTACATGCTTTAGCTTTTCCAGGGCGTGCTATAGAGCTGTCATTGTTTCTCTTATTAACTTAACAGCTTGCAGGAACTATATGGCCATATATAGGTGACATGGACCTCAGCTGTACTTTCTGTGGACTTTTACTTGTTGGTTAATGCATGACTACCTGCCAAGCCAGGAATTCCCTGGGAAGTACAGGCATAAGCAAATGACACAAAAACTATTTGCACATGGAACAGCCTGGGAAATTCCCAGGTGCTCTGAGGTTTAATAAAAGAAAAATTCTATTCATATGGCACAAGGCCTGAAACAGAGGACAGCTTCACTGTTCAGGCTAGTTTAATACCAGGAAAAGCTACCTGCATTCTGCAATAGCTCATAAAATGATAGGAAATAGAGATGGAAGCAGCTTCAGGAAGAATCTCAAATATCAAGGAAAGATCAGCCAGACTTGAACTGCCTCAGAGAGCTCCCTTCCCATGCTTCATTATCACTGATGTTGAGAGACTTTTCTCCAAAAGCCAAACAGGACATCTGATATTACACTTCTTTAAAAACTCTTCCTTCTTGTCTTACCCATTATTGCCATGGAGAATTGTTTTTTCCTTTCTCCCCACAGCTTTTGCTTTGATGTCTACCTGGCCTTTGCACCAAAGATCCTACTCCAGGGCAGTCCTGTCCATGTTGGTTATGCAGAAAATGATGGTCAGAAGGGTCTCTGCTGTAGAAAGGTCCTGCAAGAACTTCAGACAAGACCTTTGTTCGGACGTATTTACTGCAATTATGCCATCAGTGCTGTCAGAGCACAAGCAGAGCCAGAAGGACATAAAAAACTGCCTGCTCAGGATATTCTCTGTGCAAGCACACACCCCCCCTCCCCCACACACACTGCAGAGCCTCTACCAAGGCAACCCACATTTTTGCTGGCTTTTGGATTCTTTGCATAAAAATTGCAAAGAAAATTTCAAGGTCAGGGAAATGGGGAGAGAGCACACAGGACCAGGTAAAGTGGTGGCTTGTTCTCTCAGATTATCATAGAACGGTGATCTGCAGTATTTTCACTGTGGTTAAGTGCATTAGAACATCTGAAACACATGGGAATAGCTAAAAAATTAATTCAGTCTCAGCCAGACCGGCTTGCAACACACAAATTGTTTCCTACTGTCAAAATGTGATTGGATGCTTTATTTTATTTGTGAGAAAAGGCTGAGTGGGCATCTTGAATGGGTTAATTTCCTTTCTTACATAAGCTTAAAAAACCACTCAGAGCTAATCTATATGAAAATTTTCTTGTGGTAACAACTCTTTCTCCTAAATTCTATTTTTTAAAAAAGTTCTAAAAATACATCTTTACAATAAATCAGAGCTGTGAGGTTGTGCAATTTTGGTTTTCCTTTTAATTGCAAAACAATGCCCCAGGGTTGGCAAAGACTTTTATGCACTCACTTACCTCCATGAACTGGTACAGCGCTTGCTTTGACCAGTGCCTTTGGATTCAATGTCCTGATCTTTTTTATTTATTTCTTAATTATAGAGGGAGTAACAGCTAAATAAAATTTCAGATGTTGCATTATCAGTGAAAGCCTTTCCATCGCTCTCTGCCCTGCATTGCTTTTCTTCATCACCCATTCTCACCCCCACACCGGCATTGCCGGGTAGGGATGTGGGAAAGGGTGCAGCCCACCAGTGGAGAGAGGCAAGAAGAGAAGGAAGGAGCTGGTGTGTTTACATGGATAAGGCTGCAGAAAACGTTTAAGACTAGGAAAGTTCAGGATTCCAGTACTGGATCAAAAGCTCTCCAGCTTCCTGAAACCAAACTGAGAGTAATAAACTCTCCATTTCACATTTATTCAAAGGACACTGACAGGTTCAGCTTTTATCAGCTGTTTTAACTTCATACCACATCAGGTACTGCCTGTTCTCCCTCATATGAAACTCATGGGAAAGCTTCAGGCTGCCAGAAACCACTGCTATGGGCTTGGGCTAATTTGGCAGGAATGTGATTGTTTGATCTCATTTGTCCTCTTTGGACAGTTTGTCCTCAGGTCTGGTACTAATTATCATGAAACCACAGTCTTGAGAGAAGGCACGTGCTCTGACTGGAGAGTAAGAGCACAAGATCATTGAAAGGGAGAATGAGGGAATGAAAAAAAAAGGAGAAGGACAGAGGAAGTAAAGACGCTCAACATTCCCAGGGAATAAGTAGAGCAGAGGACCACTGAATTCCACATAAAATTCTTTGGGGATAAGTATCCAAAACAGGCGTGGTGAGGGGAAAGGGTAAGGCCTGATATTTGGATGAACCCTTACACTAAAGTACTTCCTACACGAGGATGACTTAAAAAGAGGCAGCATATGAGGTGGGTAAACACTCCTCATCCCATTTTATTGGTGAGGAAGTGAAGATTGGCATAGGTGGGTGGTGGGGTTGTCCAGCACCTTGCAGGAAACCCTGGCAAATTCTAGGCAGCTCTCTCAAGCCCTTGCAGGTGTCGCCTTTCCAGATGGAAGATGAGGAGCCATGGTGACCAGTTTCTACTTCCTGTAGGAAGATGTCCAGCTTGCTGGGATGGCCAAAGGTGACACAGCTGACAGCAAAGTGTTGAGGAACCAAAGAGTCAACATTTCCCTCTCCCTCATGAGCACAACTTCTGGCAAGTCTTCCCAGCTTTCAATATATGCTAAGAAAGACAAAATCTGTGTCTAAGGGTAAATAGCTAAATGGGTAAACAATCATGAACTTTCCAAGATATGATAACCTCATCCAAAATGTGTTCTGGCAGTGCTCTTTTGTCTTTGTTCACATACTTCTGCTCCTGAGGACCTCCTATGGCAGAATCAGAAACAGCAGTGAAAACAAGCTCTTCAATCTCCAAATACATCACATTGTTCCTTAAAGGACTTTGTCCCATAGCAACACTTGGCTTAAATTCACATGAAACTACTTTTCAATTTCGCACATCTCTCTCAGTGTCTTCTGTCTGAAGTTTGTAGGCAGGACTCAGAAGCTGAGATACCAGCATGGCATGGGCTAAGGGGAAAAAGAACAGCTGAGCACACCAATAAATTAAAAATAGACATGGTAGCTATGCTGAAAGGGACAAGGCTCTGCAACCACGCAGTCTGGCTCAGCATTCCCCTCAGATCAGAAGACTGGGAGCAGGAGGGAAGGACTCACTCTTCCTTTATGGTTTCACTCATATCCTGCTGGGGACAGATCCCATTTCTTTAACAATGTGGATCTTGCTAAAGAGGAACCATAACAGTAAATATGGATGTGTACAGAGATCATAAAGCCCTGCTCGTTTTTGTTTTCTTGATGTATTATGTAGAAGCAATAGTAAGTGGGTCTCTTGTCTCTTTTAGATGTCTTCAGGGAAATGTGAGGGTTTCCTGGTTTTTTGTTTTAATTGGGTGAAGATGAAAAATGGAAGATGGCATTATTAATCTGGAACTCAGCATGCTTGAAACAGAGCATTTCTGGGCTGTGATGTTCTTGAGAGAGTACTTGTGGATACCTAGGAGTTTTTCATGGCATTCATCTGGAATTTGCCTTTCCTCCATTAATCTTATCCCCTTTGGGGAGATTTTCACAGAACTGCATGAGCAATTCTTATAGGAGAGCTAAAGTAATTTCTTTCTGCTTCTTTTATGTAACTGGCAGAACATTTAACTGTTTGATTTCTATTGATATCCTTGCCTTGGGAATTAGGCACCTAAGTATTTTTGGGATTTGAGCCAAACCTCTGTGAAGAGATTTCCTTTTTGCACTTATAAAATTTCTGGTCAGTCTCTCCACACCTAAGTGCCATAATCTACCTTGAATCTGAGTATTCTCAGTCATGCACCCCACATTCCTTTGCCAAGATTGCAAGGACAAAATCTACCCCTCACTGTTAAAGCTGTAGGCTGTACATCCTGATCTTCCTCTGTTCCCATCCAGGTCATGGGGTGAGAGCGTCTCCATGTTCTGGCAGCTCAGGCTGGATGTGAAATGGGGATATGTGGGGATGTTCATCAGAGGAGAAATTTGCTCAGATGTAAGTTAGGTCAAACAGAAGGCTAAGAAATGCCATCCCCAAAGCAAACAAAATGCAGCTGGATGCAATTACTGGAGCGAGCTCTGTCCGTTCTCTGGCTGCCTTGGGTTCTTGCACCACTAGTATAGTCACTAATGGAGCTTTTTGACATCAGAAAAAGAAAACAGTCACTTCAGCCCTACCTTGGCTGGTTTTAAAGCATGTGCTTCCATGCACTGTTTCTACAGAATGGATTTTGAAAGATGTTTTGGCTTTGACAGCCCTTTTTGAAAGGCTCAGCTGACCTTTCCTGAGAGCTAAGACAGAAGTGAGCTGCCTGCATCATTTCCCTCTCACTCCTTGACAGCTCCACATAAATAATAATACTTACAACTGGCAGCTGACATTTACATTGCCTGAATAAAATGACCTCAAAGGAGAGAAGCTTTCTGACATACAAAGTTTGTAAAAGGATAGTGAACTTGTGTGTTCTGCAAAATAACCCAGTGAAGGGGGAACAGCTCAAGTGAAGTTTGACAGTTTTACTATGTACGTGTGCTGCATCACAACCCAAATTACTCTTTTCTGCCTTGAATGTCTGGATCAATTTCCTCACTAGCATTTCTATTACAGCCAGCAGTCAGGAAAACAGGGGCAGGCAGAAACAGGCTCTGAACTTGCTCCATCTCCTGGCTGCTGGGTTTTACTGTCTGCCTGTGAAATCCAGCTTCAGCCATGGGCTTTCATTAACTTCCTACCCAGTGAAAGTCTTCTTTAAAATGGTGATGTACTGTGGGTACTCCCATCAAACCAGACCCCTCTAGCACTGCCAAATCTAAAGCAGAGCTGAGGCAATATTTGAAGACACAAGCAGGTATCAGAGTGCACGATGGCCTGGATTTCTAGAGAATGCCAGCTGCTGCACTTGCAATCTTGCTGCCTACATGAAGAAAGGCTCTGGTCTCCTTCTGCACCTGTGATTTCCTGGTGCTTACATTTCAGCCTTTTTGGGTCCATAATCTCTGTCAGCCCTTCAGTATATATAATAAAGATTTATATTCTTAAGGATTACTGTTGCTATTGCAAGACATTAAGGTAATAGGGAGGAAGAACCCTGACAGGATTGTTTAGTAACACACTGAGGATAATGCAGTTTACAGCCTATATCCTTTTTTTTTCAATCTTTTGCCTTTCTCCACATGTCTCTGTTCCTTGGCCATTTAAATGGAAAACCTGTTTAGATTCGACAAATTGCATTTGTGATTTTCACATGTAACTTTCTTTTTATTGAGTCAATGTGTGCAAATAAATTCTATAAGAACCTAACTTTTGTAAAAAGCTTGCACAGCCTTCTGCCACGCTGTCAGAAGTCCCTGACTCACTCAGTCCACACTGCCTATCTAAGCTATTTCATTAGCCACAGGGAAAAAGACACACCAACAAAAAAAGAATGGTAGATCCATGAGTTAGGGTCTTACCGGGCACAGAGGAACTGAGGGTCTCTAAGCACGTGACTACAATTTCCCGTATCATGGTGTTTCCAGAGAATAATTTCGGGGCATCGTTGGAAAACATAGGCATTTATGCGACTGAATACTTAGCTTGGGATCGGCTTTTTGAACAATGGTCCCTGATAATCCTGCTTACAGGGCTAATTTGTTGCATTGGTGATTTAAAGAAATGACAAGATCTTCAAATCTGGCTTCCTGTAAAACAACAGGCCATTACACCTCATCCACTATTCCTATACTGAGTGCAATAATTCATTTCTGATGCAAAAGTAATGTGTTTACATCAGGCTTCTGGAAGAAACTAAAGACCCCAGTGATGGAGAATCTGTCTTATCATTCAGTGTTTTCTGGACTGCTGGGTTTATATAAGTATATGCACATACACACACACTTGCACATACATAAAGGCAGGTTATAGGTATATATCTGATTTCTCACATTAATTAGTTTGGCTTCATTTTCCAGCCACTATTACTGTAGCACTATATCTACGCAATTAGAGATACTTCAAACCTTACGTATTTTCTCATGAGGTGGCACCATGAAACCATGCCAACCTTTTTGTCATGATTGCACTCTTCAGGTCATGTTGTTTGTTTGTTTGTTTGTTTGTTCCCCAGCATAGTGCCCAGCTTGTATCTCTTCTTCCTTAATGAGGAACTTTGCAGGTTTGTGTTGAAACTATTTTCAGTGAATAGTTCCAGTTTACCAAGAGGTCAAGATCATTATGCTTACCAGCCTTAGCCTGATCTTCTGTGTTTCTTTCATCTTGTCTCATCAAAAGCAGTGTGGCCAGCAGGTTGAGGGAGGTGATTCTCTCCCTTTACTCTACTCTTGTGAGACTCTACCTGGAGTACTGCATGCAATTCTGGGGCCACCAACACAAGAAGGAACAAGCTTGTTGGAACAAGCCCAGAAGAGGGCCACAAAGATAATCAGAGCAGTTTGGGTTATTCAGCCTGGAGAAGAGAAGGCTCCAGGGAGACTTTATAGCAGCCTTGCAGTACCTAAAGGGGGCCTACAAGAGAGATGGAGAGAGACTTATCTACAAGGACTATCCCCTAGTGATAGGACAAGGGGAAATGGCTTCAAACTGAGACTAGAGTTAGATTAGATATTAGGAAGAAGTTCTTTACTTTGAGGGTGGTGACGCACTGGCACAAGTTGCCCAGAGAAGTTGTGGATGCCCCATCCTTGGAGGAGTTCAGTGCCAGGTTGGATGGGGCTTGGAGCAACCTTGTCTAGCGTGGCATCCCTGCCCATGGCAGGGGGATTGGAACTGGATGGTCCTTAAGGTCCCTTGCAACCCAAACCATTCCATCATTCTATGTGACACTTAGGAACATGGTTTTGTGGTGGACTAGGCAGTGCTGGGTTAACAGTTGGATTTGATAAACTTAGAGGCCATTTCTGACCTAATGAATCCATGATCCTAAGATTCTGTATGTGCAAGCTACTTTTATCAACTAAACTCTTCAGTGGGTGAAATTGGGGCTGTCCTACACAAAATATTTTTCATGACTTTTCATGACAGAAGGCCATTGGTCTTTTGTTGTTTATTTTTTTACTATGACTCCTGGAGGAAAACCACCATGATCCAGTCTGTAATGCCTATGTGGATGTTTTAAAATCCTACTTGAACCTTTTTAAGAAAAAAAAAAATTATTATTTTCTGTAACATTTTGTGCATATGTTGATTAAAAGTTGTTGTGCTTTATTTACAGAGCACTAGTTGCAGTTTAAAAATCGTCCCTTTAATTAGTTTCCTAAATTGAATTCAGTTACAGTAACATATTCCAAAGCAGGATCACTAAATCCAAATCTATGGCATCAGAAAAATGTAATTGTGGGCAGGTGCTGCTTATTACTGCAGCTTGTGACAAGGATTAGCTTTACAAGAAAGGTGCAGCCTAAGGAAACTGAGGAGAAAAAAATCCTCTTCAATTTTTAATACTTTACCATGTAAATCAATGCACTTAACTTACCCTTAAATACAGATAATGCAGTAC
The DNA here is from genome assembly GCA_013397975.1 of Machaerirhynchus nigripectus. Classification (NCBI taxonomy): domain Eukaryota; kingdom Metazoa; phylum Chordata; class Aves; order Passeriformes; family Dicruridae; genus Machaerirhynchus; species Machaerirhynchus nigripectus. The sequence goes on along the minus strand of VZRQ01004165.1, from coordinate 865,145 downwards.
CTAAATTCAGCACTGTAGCTGAAAACATGTAATCCTTTGGTTGCACCACTATTAGAAGATGACAAAACTTGTGAAACATTGCATTTTTATTCATTACAAGACTTGCACTGCTGGGAAATCATGGCTCAAATTTGCAGTTGTAGATTCTTTGAATAAATGCTAGATAGAGGGAAATCTCAGGAATATTTCAGGAAATTTCAGGAATATTCCTTAAGAAATTATGCTGGTTTTACATTTCTTAAAAGAAGAATATGATAATGAGATTTAACTGTAACTTCTCTTGTCTTCTTTCCTGTTGACACAATTATTTACTCACAACGTGTGATTAACTGCTAGCGACCAAACTGCTCTGGGAATTTGATTTTTATTTGCTGCAGTACAGGGGAGTTTCTACCACTGTGTTTCTTTGCTAAATTCAGCCATGTACTGGCATTATTAGAGCTAGGCACAGAAGCCATTCCCCCTCACACTGCTTCTTGCTGTGCTTGCTCTCTGGAATGACATGATTGTTTCTGATGGCAGGCTGGCTACAAGTTTGTCTTAAAAATCCCACTAGAATTTTGATTTTTTTTTTTTCGTGGGAGACATTGACATAAACAGGAATGAGGAACTCCAGAAACTATGAAATCTTTTTTTTTTTTTTACCCAAACAGGCTGTATGTGGGACATTTTTCCAACAGTAAAGAGAGTTCTGTCAGATTGATTGCTTGGGTGCACAGTTTGTATTTAATTTCCTGTCTTCAACACCACACAGGTTTATTGCAATGAATGTATGGAATAAACAGCAGAACTAGAGATCCACAGCCCTAACATGCCTTCTACCAATAAGGCAGCTCTTTCTGTTCAAAGGGGACTCAAAGCATCTTTAATGCCTGCACGGAGAAAAAACACTTAACCAGAAGATTTTCTTGAATGATAAAGAAGAAGCAGATCCAGACTGGAAGATGGAGAAGCCAAATCCTGTAATGTTCCATCTGTTCTGGTTAGTGAGATACTTTCTTGGTTAGATAAGTAAATGTGTTACTTGTAGACACCCTAAGGCTAGTCTGGTTCATGCCAGGGGTTGGTTTGTCTTCTGCATATTTCAGCATGCTGCATTGGTAAGAGAAAATGCTCCTTGGCAAACCAGAAGACAGCTTCTGAAAAAAAGGCATCTCCTCTGTTGAAAAGAAAAGGAAAGTCTCATCTTCTAATTTTCTAATTGCAAAAATTAGGCTAAATTCTCATTTAGCAATTTATTTTAAGGGCTCATCAGAAAGCCTGTCTACTAGCTTGAAAAGTTATGCTACATACAATTTGACTTTTCACAACAGTCACTGAGGGTGAAGTCTGTTTTCTGGATTGTTCCTGTAAGAAAAAATATTTCTTCCTTAAAAAATGAAGCTTTCAGGACCAGGGGAACAGCTGGAGTTCATTGATTTTTAACTTATGACAAACACCCCTCGTTATGTTTTGCAGTATGAAGTCAGCTTTCGTTACTTCCTGAGGAGAGAAAATGTTATGTTTGCCTTCCTGATCGGGCTGCAAGAGTTTATTCATTTCCTAGGAATGCTAGTTCGGTGCTTCTCTTTTTTTCAAACCACTCAGGCAAAAGTTTGGGAACATCCAAGGTTATTTTAAAGCAACTGGCACTCTGTATTTCATTATGCTGTCTCCCTGAACTGCTCAGATATCCAAGAGCATCCAAATGACACTGTAATGGAAGCATGTCTTCATTCTGTCAACCCTTAAGCACAACAGTGCTCACATACCCATACATGCATTACTCGCACTTATGGCTTTGTGGTTGTAAAGTCGATGTGCTAATCTGAAGCAGGTTGTTTTGGCCTCTGCTTCTTCTCTGTAAAAACCCAGCAGCACATTTTGATATGGATGTGCTCTGGAGCACAGTGCTAGCACAAGGCACAGCTCTGCTGGCAAAGCAAGTGCTGCTGCCTTGAAATGAACCTGAAATGGGTGACTGGGATTTCCATTTTCCACCAAGGTGCTTAGATGCCATTAAAGTGATGAGGAAAAAAACCTTTTAAACAAGAATTAAACGCAGTGAACCTGCAGGCACTTCAACTAGCTGTGCTGCCATGGCACAACCTTACTGTGGCTAGTTTCAGTGATTTATTATTAAAGCCAGAGGAGGTACTGTCAGGTGTAGAGCAGGGCAGTCTGCTAAACCTATTGCTGAACGTGTTAATGGAAAGCTTAACAAAAAAGAGTTTGCTTAAGAGCCCTTTTGGAAGGGATTGAATTGGTATGGGCCAGAATTTTTTTTCTTTAACCAATACAGTGCAAAACTTCAGTATGCCCCATCTAGACACAAAACTAGAGCTGTTTGACTGAGTTTGCCTTGGATTTTAGCGATTACTTTCACCCTATCCTTTCTCCTCTTTCCTTCCCTGCCTCTCCCAACAAAGGGTTTGAAGAGCAATCTCAGTCTTAATTAGACTGAACAAACCAAATGCTTTAAGTAAATGCTGCCCTATAAATAACCCAATTCTTCCCCCTTGTGGCATTTCTAGCAAGAATCACAATTTAAGATGTTTATGGTAAATATTTCACAAAGCTGACAGGCACAAGCCCTTGTGTTACATTTGCAGCTACAGGCAGGGAGAGAGAGGGGGACAGCCGAGGTCTGAAGCAGAATTTGAAGATCACTTGTGTCACTTTTGACATGAGTTCAGGGCACAGCAGTGCTGCACCTCCAGGTACGGTGGTGCCTGGGGTACACCAGCTGCCCTGCAGTGCATGGCCTGGCGGACAGTGTCTGGCTCTCCTGAGAGACTATTCTGTTTCCAAGGGACTCGTGCTCTGCCAGTGACACCATTTAACTCCATGCTACCCCAGTGATTGCTGGAGTCAGCTGAGGGAGCAGAGAAGAGTCACTCCTCAGCAGTGCCTGATAAACAACCTGCTCTTCTCACCCTCGTTCCTCGACATTCATTTAAACAGAACCCACTGAGGACTTCTGGCATTTGATGTGCTGTCAATGCAGTGAAGATTTCGTTCCTCACAGGAGATCATTCATTCCTGTGACTTGGAGCAGCAATGGCAGAGGATGATGCTTTCCATGTGCCATTGCAGAGCAAAGAGCAAGTTTCAGAGAAACTGCAAGTGACTTTCAGGATGCAATACCTGGTAATGAAGTTGAATTTGATAATGAAGTTATCAAAATATAACTTAGGGAAGGATTTTGCTTGCCACTGCTTTTCCTGTAGGGACTTGGAGCAATAATCTGCATAGCAAACAGCTCTGCTTCTCTACATTTATCCTCATTGTTTAATGCCAGATCCCTGCCTCAATACACATTTTAGGTTTGTAATGAAAAAGAAACAATACTTCCTGGAAAGAAGGGAGGGAATGCTCCTCTTGGTTCATGTCACAGAAATTCGTGTTTTTGAAGCTCTGATTCTTCAGCCGCAGCACATCTTTGATCCTTGTGAGCTGCTGTAAGCTCCTCTTGTAGACTTCATTGTATCAGTGTGTAGCTGTCAGAGTAACTACCAGGTGTTACAAATGGGGCATCGAGTAATTTAACAGCAGAAAAGTACTGCTGCCATTAAAGTCTTTGCAACACCTTTAACTAAGGCAGAGATGAATAGCATCTGCACTTTTTTCTTTCACTTCATCCTGCAGACAAGGTAGGGGGCACATATTTCCACTACAATTTTTCCTCCTCGGAAAATCAGAGCCTAAGTCTACTTTTGACATAAAAAAAATAAACACACCCACTGCCCCNTTTCAAAAGCCTGGCCTGGAGAGACCCTACAAATTTGTACTGCAGTAAACCAGCACTTTTATTTTTCATTCTGAGTCTTGAAATAGCAACAACCTTCTATTTAATTTCCCTGGTAACTGTATGGAAGAGAGTAGAGTATTCTCTGGCACAGATCTGCAGAGCAAAAACTGAATTTCATGATGAGCAATTTCAAAATATCATCTGTCTTTGCCCCTGCAGGATATTTTTTCCTTAATTCTCCCCAAAACCCTGCCCATAATCAATTCTTTCTACACTATCCTATTTGTTCCCATACAGGTTCCCATGCATTTGACTACCACGCTGGTCAGATCCATCAGTCTTCTGTTTTGCAGCACCACAGATACACAGCATCCATAACCCTGAAATGCATTTTGTAGCTGCTGTGTGTTCGTGGAAGTCTCAGGTTTTAACTGAATACAGCTGAGGACACAGAGGAACTGGGAACTGACTCCAGAATTGCAGCTTGGAAAATCTCAGCTTAAAATGACAGATACACGTGTTCTGCACAAAAATGTTAGAAAATTGGTTTTTTTGGTCACCTTCTCTGCTCAAATCATCTAGGCATAATGAGGAGGTGGGTCACTAAGGGAAAAGCCAAGGCTGGGCTGAGGTAGTGCAGTTCAGGGCGGTGGAAGCAGCTGCTCAAACCATGGTCATTTTGGAGATCCTTCATAAAAGTCAACTTTGGCAGGTTTACACAGCACCAGTTTCCCTGTGCTATTGATCAAAGTTGGTCACCTCGTCTCTATATTACCCTGGAAAAGCAGTTCATGGCCAGCAGACAGCTGATTCCTTCCCACAACTGGACTGGGAAACAGTCTCCTGCGAGACAGCTGAAAACACATTTCACAAAACGTGTTGGAATATCATATCTCCAGTAAGATGGGCGTATCTGCTTCTATCTGATGACTGTGTCAAGGCCTTTTCATAATTATGGTGATATAGCTTCTGTTGCCTTTCTGTGATGGTGTGAGTGGAGGCAGGCCAGCTGCAGGGGTGATACTGGATTATTGGATTACAGAGATACAGCTGGCAGATCCTGTTCTGGCAGCTGCAGTGGTACATAGGCTTTGTAGGGCAGTCACATTTTGCATTTTGGGACACCATCAACTGAAGTTTAGGATATACTATCACACATTCTTTGCCCACAGTGATATGCTTTAGAATGCTTGGTTTTATCCTTCTGTAACAATGTACTCAAGAAGGCACTTGGTACTGGAGACTGATTTATAACCTCTGAGCCCAGGACAGAGGGAACTTCTTAATCTGACCACCTGAAAAAACAGAGCATTGCATTTCACCCACTCATCCCTACACTGAGTATAGTTATTTGAGAACTTGACTGCAAGATGTTTGAGTCGAATGTACGTGAAGAGGTAAAAACCCCACTGGTTCTCTTGGCATTTATTCCCATGGTTAATTGCCCATTCCACCCTGTGCTTAAAAAACAGGTGTCTATATTCTCACCTAAAAACACGAGGGATTTCTCACATGGTATTAACTGGTTCATATTAGTTCACATCATGACTTTTTCTCTTCTGGCACGAAGGGCCATGCAGGAGCTGGTACCTCCTCCTGGTGCAGGCATGAGGATGACAGAAATGAGCCAAGGCACAGGTGATGCAAAAGCCTCAGCCTGGCTTCTGTGTGACTCTCCTGGTGCAGGCAACTGCTGCTGGCATGGGCTGCCTGCCTCACCTGCTCACCATCACCTGTCCCTAGGTGATGGTGACCTGTCAGTGCAACTGCTCTGGCATCTCTGCTGCAGAAAGGGTGGCCACCCCTCACAGAGAGGTGAAGGCAGTACTAAATGAGGAGCTGAGGTTCCTTCCTATCAAGAAGCCACAACTCCAGGAGTCTCCACTCTGAGGCAAACCTTGGGTACAAGGCTTCATGCTGTTTACTTCTTGAAGCAAAGCCTGTCCTGGGAATACCAGGCCAAACTAAAATGCATATGGATTGATGTGTTGTCTTCCCTGAAGCTGTATCACAAACATCAACACAGTAGCAGCTATGATGTTCTATGTTCCTCTGCCCCGCTGCAAAAATTTGGTTTCCCCATTCATCTGACCCTACAGGGAATTTGCATTGGCTTATTATTAGGCTTGTTAGCAGGAACCCTGTATTTCCACTTTGTTTTTCTGAAGTATTGCTCAGTTACTTTGGGACTGCATAGAACTACTACTAATGACTAATAACATTGTTTAATTTGAAAGAAATGCTGAGATGACCAGAAGCTCCTCTATTACTTCTTTGAAAGTAAAACTTTTTGAAAGCATGATTGTCCCAGACCCAGGTCACAGTAGTCCCAGATAAGAGCAGGAGCACCAGAGCTTGCAGCTTCTGTTTCTGGCCTTCATGAGCTGTGGGTAGTCATGCTGGAAGCTCACATCCAGTCTGCCATGGCTGTGGTGGCTCTTGCTGGGAAAGAAATGGCAATTTCACCTCTGTGCTGGGGCAAATGTAGGCTGAGTTACATGGTACATGTTCCCGTGAATCACACTGTTTCCATGACTTTCAAGTTCCTGGGACTAAGAACAGCCCCTCATTGCATTTTCCTCTAGAAAATCAGTGCAGCACCTGAATGTGAGGCTAAAGGATGTGCCTGAACAGTAATTCTGTGTCTGCTCTCACCAGCCACCCTCAACTCAAGAGAGTCTCAGGCTAGAGTGGTCCTAGCCTAGCTGTCATTTTATGCTGAGGCAAGGCAATGTAGAGAAGGTACCTCACGGTTATCAAAATATGCCAATATTTCAAAGACCATGGTGAGGTCAAACCGGGCCAATATAATTTGTTAGCACACACATCTCTCTCTCTCTCTCTCTATCTGTCTATCTATGTTTCTTTTCCAGCTGGGTCACCATGAAGAATTACATGCTAGAGAAATTAATCTTGGTTTTCTCACCCAAGCCTCAGTAAACGGATTGCGACCTGTGTCATATAGCTGTCACAGACAGGATGACACTTGGGCATTGATAGATGACAGAGACAGTGCTTACCTATCAGCACAAGTCCTGCAGCTGAGAGCACAAAAAGCATGTCCGCAGCGAGGGATCCTTCTGTTTTGTGCCAAAACTGTTGACCAGACAATACCATCCTTGCAAATAGATTTGATTGTCTCCAGTCTTGGTGAGACCAGGGAAGCAATCTGTGCACAACACCTTACCCATCCTCTTCCCCTCATCTTCTTTTTTGTTTCTCTCCTGACACTTCCCTTCTGCCTTCACTGTATAAACTTGCCATTGTTATTAATGCCTTGCTCCTTGTTTCTTCCTGCTTTGACTTAATAAGGCAAGAAGAGAGGAGCAGCCCCCAAGAAATAAATATTATTACTACAAGGGGATGAAAACTACACTGTTCCTGGGTTGCAGGCTACCACATTGTCTTTGTGTTTCTGGGAGAGCCAGAAAAAGCAGCTAAAATCCTTAAACTACCCATATCACATAAGCTATAATATCCTGGAAAGCATGCCAAGGAGTCTTGAATATCTTGGGCAGATGAACCTGTTCCAGCCATAAATTTCTTCTCCAAGCTCAGACTGCTTGCAAGGTGACAGGGATGCGTGCAGTCCTTTGATGCAGCGCAGGCCTTATGTGTGTAAGCGCAGTGTCAGAGGACAGCTATATTTACCACAAATGCTGCCTGCATAGGAAAAAGTGGAGGCTTTCCCTGATGTGAACTGCTGTGAGCTGCGGTCTCCATGTGTCAGACTGAGTGCACCTGGAAAGCGATCTCAGAGCACAGGACAGTGCAAATAAAATGTCAAAAACACTTTTATATACTGGAGAACAGTGAAAGCAGGAATTTTTTTATATAAAAGTTTGTCAGTTTAAATTTCCAAACGTAAGCCAAATAATTGTGTGAGATTATCCATTTTTAATTTTTAAAGTTCAATTTCCTCATTTAGCACTCTTAAAAATGTGACCCAAATTCTTCAGATCTGAAGAATCCAGATAAAGAAGTACAATGTATGTGTGAACATCACCTTTTTTACTATGATTTTTATCCTGAAAATTATTCTGTCTGCACATCAGTCACTCCCCTTACAGTTTCTGAATCCTTTGTTTTATGTCAGCCAGTCTGACAGGGGTGTCCAGGTCTCAAAGGTATTCAGATTCCTGAAAGTTTCAGATAAATCAGCTGAGTGGACTCAAACTAATTCCCCTTCCAGGGAAATTTAAGCAAAATAACTATTATTCCCTCTTTCCAACAGTGGTCCCCACTGAATCAGGAGCCAGCCAGCATGTATGTGCTGCCTCTGCCTTGGGGTGCCCTATGGGGAATGTTGTGTTGTTACAAAGAAGTTAGATGAGCCACCAGGCAGGCACAAATCCATAGGAAATTACATCCCCTTGCTTTTCTTGCTCACAGGAAAAAAATGTCCAGTCAGGCCCAGTAGCGAGTCTCCTGGGCTTGGAGGGGGTATTGAATGCTGGTCTTGCTCTAGTCGGTCATCCTCTCCCTCCATACAGCTCTAAATACATGTTATGATTTAGTAAATAATGGAATTTTTGTGCTGTTTGAACTACTATTGATTCCACTCCAAAAGCAATATGAGGCATGGTAGTATATCAGGGACCTGAAAAGTCCCAGGTTGTTATGTGTTGGCAGGGCACAGTAGGAAGAGGAATGAGCTCACACGGCAGCTAATACAGAAAAAAATTGGAGAATCACTTCTAGTGTTTTCTACTTCTTATTTTTCACGTTTGACAAAAGAAGAGTCCTGAAAAAAGATCTCTCGAAATAAATGTTCCCAGGCTATTCTATTTTCTAGTGTGGAAGAGCTTATTCACATTACTTTGTATTGACAAAGGCTTTACAAGTTACAACAGGACAGATTTTTAGTTACAGCATGGAAAAAGCCTTTATCTCTTCTGAGAAACCTTTGTGAAAAGCAGTGGCTTGGCCAGCAGTCAGTCCTGGTTCTGACTGAGTCAGGGTGTTAGCTGGAGCCAGGTGCTACTGCAGGGACCCACCAGCCAGCTGCAGTGGAGCCCGCCAAGAGATGGGATAAGCCAGCCACCACTGCATTTTTGGTGGAATTTTTTTTCCACCTTCCTCTCAAAGACCTGTACCACACGCATTTCAGGTGGTATTTCAGCATTTCTTCCACTTGGTAAGGATTTGACAAACAGCTGAGATGCACCAGAGAGCAATACAAGAAGAGACTGAAGTTCCGTGGAGTGACATAAATACATGTGAGTGCTAATGTTACTTATGGGGCACCCTGACCTTGCTTTGACTTGGCAGGTGACAGACAGAGCCTGGCTCATGCACTGTATTCAGACAAATTTTCTGGTTCATTTTTTCTGTGGTTGCCTAATCCTTCCTCAATAACACTTTGGAGCACAGTAGTGTTCTGAGACTCCCAAACAGTTGCAGACAGGTTGGGTGCCAGGGACCCCAGGTGGGATTTTAACTACCTAGGGCTTGAGGTGAGGCTACTACACCATGCAGCACCTTTGTGCTGAGTCTGTAAAAAGATTAATTTCTTCTATTTTTGTCTGCAGTGGTTTTTTTGGTTTTGGGTTTTGTTTGTTTGTTGGTTTGGGTTTTTTTTTTAATATGTGATTATGCTTCCTACCCATCTCTTCCTGCTTGGATGAGAAATAGCAAATAGAATAGTGCACAGCACACCATATGGCCACAAATGTCTGATCACTTTTGAGAAGAATAATACCAATACCTAGTGTTAGAAAACACACTATAGAGAACGTCTGTCTAGTCATCCATCCCTCATTCTGCAAAGGGGAAGGGGAGGTAAAGGGAAAGGCAGGAGGCTCCCCTTTAGCACACACATGTACACACACACACGCCAGCTGCCCTCTGAGCTGACAGACACATCTAGCTAACAAGGGTAAAGAGAAGACCAACAGAAATCCTAAGCACCTCTGGAAATTATGACATGGTACCTCATCACCAGCTTTACAGTAATAGAAAAATAAATTTGTCTGCATTAAATAAATTATTAACTGTGATTCATTCACTTGATTCAGCAGTTAAAAGCTTGTACCTTTTGTTTTCTTGTGTATTGCTGGGAAGTACATGTTGAAGCACCAGAAAGCAGAAAGGAATTCTGTAAAGATTCAAGCTTTTTGTTAATATTTCAAATTCTATTTTATTCACATGTATCTGAAAGGTGGCAAGAGAGATGATAAAATCGACAAAGTGTCCATTTCTATATGAACCTTGTTCATTCCTTTATGAACCCTGAACCTTGTCAGGGTAGGCTGGCCATATTTTCAGATGTACTCCACAGCAGTCCTGAAATAAAGCTGTCTGACTGAACAGCCAGATTATGCACAGCCAATGCAAGCAGGAGCAGCCCTGCTTCAGGGACACAGATCCTATACATTTACACTTAGGCTGACTCCAGACTGCCGTCCCCTGGTTACCTTTCATAGTTCAGGGATTTTGCACCCCTGCCTCTTCAGGCCAGCTGGCAACATACACCTATCTAGATCAAGTTAAATAAAATAAGATTTGACTGCACTTCTAATGAAAACATAGCGTGAAAAATAAGGTAACTCAGAGATATCAATATTCCAGTGTTATTTATGTTTGGTGTTACTTCAGGCTGTATTTTTTTATTTTTAAAAACCCCAAACACTAAACTGAGGGGTTTTGTTCGCTGTTTTTCCTGTTGCCTTCTGTTGACAGGGGTAAATGGGGCAGGACAGGAAGCATCAGTACACAACAAAAATCTCTAGAGGTTATTTTGCTTCCAAACTTCTCTGCATTTGCTTTTAGCTTTGAACTAAACCACAAAAGCATTACATTTTGAAACTGTAAAAAAGAGCGATGGGTGAGAACATTAGATCTGTACAGGATTATGCTTTCAATGAGGAGAAGTGCAGGGCCTGGTTAATGTTTAAAGGCTTTAAGAATAGAAGATATTCTTTTTTTTTTCTGTGAAAACAGAGAAATAGATGCGAACCCAGCTTTTTGCAATAGTTAAAATTTAACACTAACATGTAGCTATAAATAATTTAGTCTAAATTAACTACTTCAGAGACATGATCAGAGGTATCAACTCTTCTTTAATATTATTAAAATATCCAGATTTAATACCACGACATCTCTGGTGACAGTCAGAAGCTTCTTTTTTTGATTACTTCTTTCACCATTACAGTATTTTCACATGCTTTGTGCTTCTATTTAATGTTGGCTACTACAAGATAAGCTCTAGACTGGTCAACTTTCCCATATAAAGTCCAGTAGCCCTGGTGAACCCAGAGTCAAAGGATTTAGTAGGCAGCTCTCCCCGACCCAGCTGACAACCTCATTATCCATCTTTTGAAATATTTCAGCTGTGGAAGTGATACACTTATGTAACATGTACTTGAGAAAAATAAAACAATCTCTGCTTTTAAAGAGGAATGGTCTGCACCTCCTGCCACCACTTAATTCTCACAATTTCTTCTTTCTCTATAAAGTGTGAACTATAAAAATATAATGAGTGAAAAATAGTGGTGACCAGGAAAGATCAAATAGAAACAAAATGGCAGATGAGAGCAGGGGATAGTGCTACCTTAAAAAAGAGATACCTGAAAATACTCCAGTTCTTCTCATTTAACAGCAATCCTCACATCATATCACAGCACAGCACAGCATTTTCCATTTTACTTGGAACCACCATCTCTTCACGTGAAAAGAGGAACTACAACAATGTGTTAAACAAAACCAACATCATTTTAGTGTTTCTGTGACCAGCAACCATAGGAACTGGAGCTGGGAATCTGGTGGTCAGTGTGTCACCCACCCATGCCCCAGTGCCTAAAATGGCTGCAGGACTTGTGCCCCCACCACCTCACGGTCTCCATGCACTACAGTTTCTTCTCTGGCATGGCAGATACAGGTGTTTCTTTCCAATGGCCAGACTTCAAGAGGTCGCTCCTGAATCAAGGGTTTGTCTGCTGGCTGGCTGCCCCCTCAAAAGACGGGGACTCACTCATGCACCTCTCAGCTTTGCCCTGGGCCACGTATTTCTAACCCACTTCCTCTCTCCAAATTGGCAAAGCCCTGAGTGCCATTGGGAGGGTCAGAACTAGTAATACAGCTGAGCCCATTTGATAACTCAGTGCTGCTAAAACAGGATGGTCTTCCTCCTCTAGTTTCCTCCATCTTCTTTCCCCTGCTATGTGTCCCTCAGGCCCCACCAGCACCTCTGCTATAGCTGCAGAGACATAGCTGCAGTGAGGACAAAGATCTTGCAATGGGTGGTGTCTGCAGCAGTGTGCTCAACCATGTGCTTTGTGGAAATGTGGCAATGCTGCTATGAAAGACTGTAATCTTCAGCCAGATCTCTGCAGTTTCTCATACATGGACCTCCAGCAGAAGTATCTAGGCACAGAAGTGCCAGGGTAAACCATGATTTCATATAGCAGCTACTGATAATAACTGGAACTGCTCTTCCAAAATCTCTAATACACTGGGAGGCAAGAAGGAATGCGCTTTGGCAGGCAGAGCGGGCCTGATTCACACAACTGCTTATGTGTCACTGAAATCAATGGTGCTATTTAGGGGCTTAATTGCTTTGCTGAATCCAGGCCAAAGTGACAAAAAGCAAGATGGTTAAGCTGCAAGGCTTGGATATATATCTTAAATCTTGAATGCTTAGATCTTTTATCAATATTATGATTCTCCCCAATAATTCACAATTGTTCAGAAATGTTTCAAAGGAAACACATGCCCTACCTTTCAGCTCTGACTTAGCAAACATTTTGGTGTACCATTATTCATGCAGATGGTGCCATTTTCTTAAGAACGGAAAGACACAAGTGAAGTGCCACAACAGGCTGTTTTTGCAGAGCTGTATTTAATATCTACAGCATTTAAGCATTCCTACCAAGGTTATACAACTGCTAGAGACATCTGGACCTAATACTGAAATGTTCCTATTGCAATCTGTGTGTGCGTGAATATTCTTGGGCCAAAATATTTATTTAAAACTCTCTTTAAAAGAAAGAACAGTAAGTTCAAGGAATTATAATTTTTTTCACTTGTTTTTCTTTCAATAACAAACGTGTTTTGGACAAATAAAAATTAACAATTTCAATACCAGTGTTGAAATAATGCTTTTACTCACTGGTTAGTCAGAATCCATAAAGAATGGCTGCATTTGCTCTAATTAATGACCCATTTTCAGGAAAAGCTTTAATTAACATCTGACATTTAAGTAGCACTACAATGTGGTGTGCAATTATTACCTGGCCTACTTTGGTGTGATTCAAATGCTCTTGGAGAAAAGGATGCTTTTTTTTTCCCTGAAAGTTTTATGGAACAGAGTAGCAACAGAGACCTAAGGAAGTGAAGGAAAGAAAGCCAGATCTTCAAAGAGATTTAGGGTGGAGCTTTCCAGTACAATTATTCTGTCCAGTGGCTGGCTGCCCCCTCAACAGAGGGGGACCCACTCATGCACCTCTCAGCTTTGCCCTGGGCCACGTATTTCTAACCCACTTCCTCTCTCCAAATTGGCAAAGCCCTGAGTGCCATTGGGAGGGTCAGAACTAGTAATACAGCTGAGCCCATTTGATAACTCAGTGCTACTAAAACTTCCTCCTCTAGTTTCCTCCATCTTCTTTCCTCTGCTTTGTGTCCCTCAGGCTCCACCAGCAGCAAGCCAAGCTGGTTCCTCAGCCTTGGAATCAAAAGAGAAACTAGTTGCTGTGCTAAAACAGTTTCCTGCCAGTTCATGAGCTCAGCTGGCTCACCCTTGGTTCTCACTCCCAGGAAGCAGAAGGAAGAAGTGTGGGACCACCACCTCCCAGTGGAAGTGGGCTGGTATTTTGTCTTGTGAAATCAGATCTTATCTTGTGTAGGATGGTACATCACACACGAGAATATTTTTGTACTGTATGTATTTTCTATCAGAAAATTAGTGTCTAATCAAATGACAGTGTTTGTGAAATGAAAGGTGAGAGCACATGGCAGGGGCCTGATGGCCCTTTATGGCTGGACTGAGGCCACTCTTCCCATGGTGAGCTGTAACCGGACAGAGGACTTTGCAGAGCAAGAACACACTTTACCCTACCTGTTCAAATTGCTTTATATGTCACGGAAACATGGAACGATTAAGTTGGAAAAGATCTTCAAGACCATAGAGTCATACACTAACTTAAATAGCTATTAATGTTTAAATACATCAGTATTTGCTGGGTCACTGAGAGTGTGAGCAAGCACCAAGCTGTGGCCGTGCTGAACCTCTCTCCTTCTCTCTGGCCTGATGAATATTTCATTATGCTATACCAAGAGAAACAGCTTTTGGCACGGGAGCCAGGGCTCCTTTCCCTCAGCTTCCCAAGAATACACCACAGCCTCCTGATCAGAGCTCCTTCCCCAGAGAAATGAGCTGGTTTGCTTTGGCAGAAGAGGGCATGGGTGACACTTCCCATGCTGTGCTGCAAAGGCAGGTGTTTCTTTACTTCATCTTCCAGCCATGCCTTGCTGGAGCTTGGAGTCAGCTGTGCAGGAGGAGATCCTAAACAACATGGACAGAGAACATAAAATAAACACATTGTGATAGGATGGGTATGGAGCTACCTGGGAAGAGCTGAGCCCTTTGCAGACACATCCAGTGACTGAACATTGTATGAGAAATAACCCCAGTCTCGCACACTGACAGCTTTGGTGCATGAAGTGGAGGACAGGCTGACATACAAGTACTGATAAGGCTGCAGTTCTGAGGTACCCACAGTGAGTGCCCTGTCCCCAGCCAGCCCCTGCCTAACAAAATCAAACCAAACGTAACTCAGCATGCGGGGCTGCATTTAGAAAGCTGCGGCAGCTCTGGGGTATTTCAGACATCTGCAGTGAGGACAGGAGAGACAGCTGGGGTGGTAGTCTTGTTAGCTAACCTGATACAAATTGTCTCTTCCCAGGAATCACAGCTGTCAGGCACCGACAGGATTCAATGGGATTACAGCCTCTAGGGTTCAGCTGTACAGAGAAACTGAATATCATGATTTTGGATCCAGAAATCTAAATTTTAGAAAGATTTCAGAAATTTAGGACTAGAATGCATGTGCCCACATTTTTCTGTGGGTCTAGTCTTTGGAGTATATATTACACCATCCTTTAGCCTGCCTCACTTCCACACAGAGCTGATGATATTTGCCTCCTAAAATTTACAGTCAAGGGACCCTTTATGAACTGACTGTGGGGTTATGTGTTGGTTAGTATCCAATAATTCCTGAGATTTAAGCCCAGATCTGTCATCTACTTGTTCCATTGCTCTGAAAGGAGTTTGTAAAAATAGCACCCGGGAGCTCTGTATCTATTGGAATTCAATATTTCAGTCTGGTAGCCTTGAATCTGGGAGTGAAGCATTGCTTTTACCCAGTACATCATTGCTAGCTTCTGGGTCGGTGACAGGGAATGGGCACATTCTATATAATTCAGGTGGTGACCTGACTCTCCTACGTCAGTACTGCTTCAGCAATTCAAGGAAAATGTGTTATTGAAATCAGTGGAATTATTTGCAAGAATAAGAATAAGCAACTTTGCAGAACTGTACATTTTTTTCTCTTCTCTCTTTTTCTCTCTTATTGTACAGTCAAACATGCAGAAACTAGTCACCATCCTGCTGAAAGTTACAGCCTGTCTGGTCTTTAATGTCTGTTTTCGAAGACGATTCCATTCACCTGTTCATTTTCCTACAGTCCTCATTCTTCATTCTGAGCGCATCCTAGTCTTATCACCATGTCCTATATGACACAAGGCAGTAAAACCAAAAATGAGGCAAACTGGTCTATGGATCTGCCGGTCCGGTTTGTGCTACTTCCACCAAGCGCTGCTAGGTGGCAATATGTTACCTGGAAAATCACGAGCTTCCGGAAAGCCGCCGTCGCTCTCCTCTGCTTCTGCCCGAGCTGGGACGTGCCAGGGCATCGTTCTGCTCCGAAAGAGGACAAGGCCTTGCACCAGGACCTGGTGAGAGCTGCTTCGCTCAGACAGATCTTTACTGAGGTTTTCCAGACACAAATGCAGGGCTGAATCCTACTGGAAAAATTCTTTGTGAACTCAAGAGGAAAAATAAGAGGCAAGCCTGCCTGTTGCCGTATTTCTGCTTACAGTGGAAGTGTTGTAATAAGGAAATGTATCCTTCTATTGTATAAAGATAGCACTGCCTGGGACTCGAATATTTCATATTCTCGATTCTTTGAACAATACAAAGTCGAAACTATCTGTTCTGCACACAAAGCTTTTGTTTTTCCAAAAAAAAAATAAAAATTTAATTGGAATCCTCTACATATTCAATCATATTTTTTAATGAACTAGGCCAACTTTGGAACATTTGTATTGACAGTTGGGTTGAAAAACAGCTTTAATAAAGGTGGAGAAGATGTATTTCAAAATACATTTTTCAGCCATACTACAAATACTTAAAACTGAGTCATCTTATGTACGTGTATCAACAAGGACACAAAAAGAAACACTGGCTCATATTTGCATATTGCTTTGAATATGCAAAGCACTAAGTGATCTTCACTGAAACCATTTATTTCCCTTGATCTGGCTGCTGGCATTTGTTCTTCCAAGGAAGAAAACCGAGGACAGGGCTGTGTGTGACAGTGCCATATTATGCCAGCCTCAAGTTTACACAATTACACTTTGATGCAAGGGTAGTTTGCAGCTTGCGCAGCACTTTGGCCCAGCTGCCAGAGCTGGGTACAGGTGAGCGGCACCTGGAGCCGGGGAGGCACAGCGGCCAGGAACAGGACAGCTGGGAGGAGCTCCCACTTAGGCTGACAGGTAAAACGGACGGATGTGAAAATGGGGAGCCCAAGTCTCTCCTTGTGGGGACGTGGACAGGAGCTAACATCTCTCCTGCCTGCTGCGCACCACCAGGCAGAGCAAGTGGGGGCCCCGCCGCTGCAGGCTGAGTCCTCCCGGCAGCGATTCGGATCCTAACCTGAGCGACCTGAGGCGAGACCTTGTCCTGAGACAGCGGGGAAACAAGGATCTTTAATTACACTGACTTGGACAGAAACACCGGGCTTGGCTTTTAGAGGTGGAGTCGATAGGTGCAGGAAACAATAATGAGGACCTGCTTATGTAGTGTTTAGCAACCTAGGAGATAACAATCATCGTCTGCGGCAAACGACGAAAATTTAGGCTCTCGGTGCTGTGGATGTGGTATGAAGACCTTTCCTGCCAGCCCCAAGTCAGCCCCCAGCTCCCGGGGGCTTAATAAGTTTTTAATCCCCTTTGCTCGGCCCGGGGATGCCCCGACATGGCTGCGCCCAGGGCGCGGGCAGGCGGCTGCGGGCCCGGCCCGGAGGCCGCGGCAGCGGNCCGGGGCCAGGTCAGTGCCGGGGCCAGGTCAGTGTCCGGCCGCGAGGCTCCGCTGCCCCGGCCACCCGCGGCCCTCGGGAGGAAAACGGGCCTCTGCAGGGCAACGGGGCTGCCGAGGCAGTGCGGGGCCCCGGGCGGGGTCCGGGGACGGGGCGTCCCGGTCCCCGCGAGGCCTCGGGGTGCCCGGGGCAGAGGCGAGGTGGTTTCGTCGGTGCTGGAGAGGTCGGTGGTGCCTCTGCTTAAACCCTGACACCTTGGGTCTCGCTTTGGGAAAGAACAACGGGTCACCGCCCACTTCGGCCCTGCTCGGCACTGAGCTCTGCCTCGACGGTTGATCTAACATAAGTCATTTCGTTTAAAAAAA